>OX123203.2:21191733-21441026 GCA_944739405.2 Euclidia mi
ATCCAAGGCAAGGATTTTGGATCGAATTTTGACCACACGTACTAAATACTATCATTTAACTCATGCCATATCTGTATATATAAAATCCTTGCGTTACTGACTGACTGACAGACACGCTACAGCTGAAACTATTGAGCGGAAGTAGGTGAAATGTGGCATGTGTGTTCTTTGAGGTGTGTAGGGGCGCACTCAGAGAGAATTTTTGGAAATTCCGCCCCTAAGGGGGTAAAACCGGTGGTCAGAGTTTGTATGAAAATTTTGATTCCATCAATGGATTAACTTCAAGCTTTGTATATTGGTTCCTCAAATGAAGTAAGTGAACACTAAGAAAGTCTTTTTGGAAATTCTTACCCTAAGTAGATAAAAAGGGGGGTCGGAATTCGTATTAAACCCTTTTAAAACTTCCAGGGATTAACTTCATACTTTGTTTATTGGATCTGCAAATGAAATTAGCGAACACAAAAAAAAATATGTTGGAAATTCTTCCCCTAAGAGGGCAAAAAAGTGAGTCAGACTTTGTGTTGAATCTTTTATTTTTCAATCTAATCACTCTCATCTCAGATGAGAGTGATTAGATTGAAAAATAAAAGATTTCAGGATCTCATCTCAGATTTTAGTATCCCTAGTTCTACCTAAATCGATTTTCGAGCATATTATGATATCTGCAAGCCAGAACTTCTTAGGTTTTCTTGGCTAACCGGGGTCGTGCAGCTCCCTAATTCAGGTAGACATATGACTCGAAGTATTGTGAATACATTTTAAGGTATGCTGATCAGAATTGAAAAAAGATTCTTGTTAAATATATCTTCAAAAATAAATTATTGAATCTATAAACAAAGAAAAAGCTACATTCTATTGACAATAAGGCATTTTCGTATATTATTTATATACGAAAATGCTTTATTGTCAATAGTTAATTCCTTCTTTACAGCTTGTCGTAGTCAAATGCCTCTTCTAATTTGCTTCACAGTAGAACCGTGAGTCAATTGGCGACGCTAAGATTCTAACTAGCGACTCTAGCGGCGAAATTTAGAAGTTGTCTAATAACGACACTGTCTCAGATCACTACTACTTTTGACAGTTCTCAATACAAGTTTGAAGCAAAATTGTATTGAATACTGTCAAGTGTCGTTTTTAGACAACTTCTAAATTTCGCCGCCAGATGCGCACGTATAATCTTTACATCGCCAATAGTAGTGGCCAAGCGTGTTGCCCAGCCATCTCTTCGCAATGGTACTATACATCATCATCAGCCTTTAACAGTCCACTGCTGGACTAGGCCTCTCCTTTGAAAGGAGGAATTGGCCAACTATACCACGCTGGCTAAATGGGTTGGTATAGGGATTATATCAAGTTTTCCTTCTCTTACAGTGCCGTTCTCTGCATAATATGCTCCCTCTGTCGGCTCTTTCGACACCCATGATATGATATGGGGTGGTGTCATTTATTCGGTATGACATGGTACTATACATATAATGATATTTGTAACGTGCATTTTCCTTAGTCGCATCTTACGGTGCCAAGAAAATGAAATGGAGTAATGACGTTTTTTGTTATTAATCCACACAAACAGAACTACTAACTCTTGGCTTGGATTTAAGCTTATTAAAATCGAATAAATGGAGGAGACCATTCTGCAGTTTCGCTTGCATTTATGCCGAGTGTTGTTTGATATGAAAATATATTGGTGTTGTGATAAAGTATGAAAATTAAAATGACATTGTGAAAATTTTAATAGCTTGCGATGCTCTGCGAATAAAATCGCTTGTACACGGCACACTTAACGTCAGAACGACGAATTTGCTGGATCGCAGTAAAATGTGTAAACTTATCAAGAAAGGTTTTGAATGTGCGCTTCATTTGAGTTATTTCCAGGATCTGATTTATGAAGTGTGTCATAAAACTGGATGTAATAATTTTCAAGTAAATTTTCTTTAATCTCAATGTTTTATAACTATTTGTGTTGTACTTTTTCAGAAACTCGGTCCTCCAAAGAAAATCCATGGCTTTATTACCAATCAACAGTCACCCCTTGGTGTATTTTTTAACTTATTTGATATCTTTTCGACCCTGACATGGGCAAATCATCGATTCCACCGATTGGCCCGGAACATCGATATATATGTACTAACGTACTAGATGTAGCATTCAGAACATTTACTTTATTCAAATGCTTTGCACGGATATCCCTGCAAAGAAATCTAGTGTCACTGAGACTTTCCTGCTGTGTGGGTCCGCTTCGTATATTGATTGTGTGGCGACGATATATCGCTTAATTCGAATCAGAACTTGTATCTGTAGTAGTGTTAGTCAATATGTTTTATTATCTTCTTAATATATAAAATCCTTGCGTTACTGACTGACTGACAGACACGCTACAGTCTAAACTATTGGGCGCAGGAAGCTGAAATTTGGCATGTATGTTTCTTGGGGACCGTAGGGGTGCACTAAGAAGGGATTTCCCGAAATTCCCACGGGATCAGCCAAAACGGGTAAATTAAAAAAAATGCAGGCGTAGCTGCTGGCGACCTCTACTTTAAGCAATAAAAAGAGTTAATTATATCATAATACAACAATAAAATGCATTTCTTTATTTTTATGTGTCGTCATTTGAGGCCATAGAGTAACTACTATGCAAGTGATTGTAGGTAAAAATATATAACTAAGATCAGACTTGATGAAGGTATTGCTTTTCAGAGTGTTTTAGTTTGATTAATGTAAAACCAATTTGATATTGTATAATAATAATTTAGTGTTATTGTGATGCATACTTTAAAAAAAGTAGGTATTTTTCATCATAGTACACATTTGTAGTTATAGTAAAATACGCAAAAATAATATTGAACTATTAGGCCAAAACACATCCTGATTTCCATTATCCGACCAAGAGACAAAAACCCACAAAATGAATTGTGTTTGGTGGTAATTGAATAGTTATAGTTAAATATATTTTTGAGCATTTCTTGCTAGAGTAAATTAAATTGCAATTTAGTTAAAACTATAAAAATAAATTCCCGAGGCAGGGCTATAACACGCGACCACGACGAACCGTTCGATGCTGTACCGACAAAGCTACTCATTATTACTATTTTTTTATAGTTGCTTCCCTTATGGTCGCGCATAGTGCCTTGGGCCACATGTGTAGGTTTAACTATATGGTCAGAAAGAGCATCATTACAGATTTCCCAACAATGCTGCCTTATATATTAAGATAGGTTTAAGCAATTCTCATGCTAAGATAAACATAAAATTTAAAAAATTTGGATTTTTCTATTTGTTTCGGAGACAGGTCTTGAACTTACGCCCACGAATACATTTTCTATTTTGTAATGAAAACAACTGAATATGTCTAAAGTTTATATTATTTTATTTATAAACCTACACCAATTAATTCCTTTTTATTTTCATAAATAAACTATTCTTAATATTCTGATGTAATATCGTAGGCAGAAAACATCTCTACGATTCTTCTGCAATATAAATAGTCTATAGAAATGCTAATGAGTAGCCAATCGCATAAAGTTACTATTCCCTACTCATCGGTAAGATGCCCAAACCAGCTGATGTTGATTGGCTATATATTAACTACATACTGTCAGTCATTAGCGCTGCTTGCACCTGCGTGTTGCGCTAGAGCGATTGGAAGGCATACGCATGTCATATGTTACACGATTTGAACAAAATATTTGTATGGAATGCTCCGTCTATCGCTGGAATATATGTCAACTAGCTTTTGCCCGCGGCTTCGCGCGCGTTCACAAATCTACTTTCTGTCTCAAGTTGTGATAAAAAACTCCCGATTTTTCTAAATACTTCAGAAAGTCTTTAGGATACAAAGTAAGTTGGTCAGTATCCATGTATATCCATCCATTATCTAATGTTGTCTACCGAAAACTTTGCCGAAAGGTACATAATAACATCACCTTGCATACAGTCAAATGTCAAACCCATGTTCCAATATATATCTATAAACACTTTCACATTTATAATATTAGTAGAGAAAATCGTTTCAGCCGTTTAAGTTATAGTATATAATTATTAGTTTATATATGCGAACAATGTAATCACTGCGACAATATGACATTATGTATGATGTGACAGTACTGACACATAGCACATGCGCAGCATACAATATTACAGCGCATGCGTTCTTGCTTCCAAGAGGTAAATTTGTGCCGTACAAACTTCTATCCTCCCTACAATCCCTCACAGTTTAATTTTTGCAACTTATGGTAGCCTATGTCCGTCTCCATGGTCCAATATATCTCTATATTAAATTTCAACAAAATCAGTTAAGCCGTTTTAGCGTGAAAACGGAACATACATACAAACATACATACACACTTTCGAATTTATAATATTAATAAGTAGGGATGGCCCGGAATAAACTAAATTGAAGGTGAAGTAATTTGGATGTAAAATTATCGATTATAGCGTATAATATTTTTTCAATTACAATACAGCGTTGATATTAAATCACGCGTTCTTAGATACAGCGCCGCAGCTTTCTGCGATGACGGCGCTGTGCCACGCCGTAAGAAAACCGAACTGCATAAAAACTTCTAGCTAATAACGTGAATAACAACATACTAAATAAGACAAAAAAATGGTTACCTACCGCTACATCCAGAAAAGGCACTTAAAATAGCAATTTTGGATACTATCGCGTCCAAGCAGAGCCTTTTTTGCCATATTACAATTTTCATTCCGTGTAAACATATTAAAAATGATTAAGGAAATACGTAGCAACGTTTGCAGATGTTTCAGTCACGTATAGCGACAAGACGTTGAGTTTAATGCAAGTGAAGTTAAGATCTGATCGTGCTTTTGAATTTGGCAAATATTCCTGGCTATAGTTTGGTTAAAATTTGGCAATTCTTGGTTACGTTATGTTTTAAAATTAATTTTTTGGTACTTTATATTCACATAAGAAGGACAGACTTTGTTTGCAATCGATAAACTCCGGAAATGCTCAACTCATTGAAGTAATTTATTCACTTATAGGAAGCGTCTAAATGCAGTAAAACATTGGCTGAATATTATTTAATAGATAAAAAATGGGATCAAATTATTATAGTCTTGGTATCTCTATTGGTTAAAAAACGAATTAAATTACGTTTCGAATATTAAAGCAATGGATAAGATGATATAAAGGGCGAATATTAATACTTTTGCATATTTTCTACGGCGTGTGTATTTGAATAGGTGCCCATTTTTAGTAAGCAATATAAATCATGATAATATGTCAACCGCATGGCTTTTTGGCATAATGTGCTCTGCACTTAATTGTCTGTGTTTTGGTAATATTTGTGGTAAAATTATTTGATATTATGTCAATGCTAATGTGGTTTATGTTTAGCGCCGCTATATTTTTAAACACTATTGCTTATAATTTAATAAATCAGAGAACAAGATTCAACAATTAAATTGAACTATTATTTGACTGAACTTTTATTAATACAAGGAAAAAGAAATCCATCCTTGGATTGATCACCCTTACAATTATTGCAATAGAAAAAGGTTGACTATATAACCCTTAACCACGGCTGGCGTAACTCAAGCCAAGAAGAGGCATTTTATCTTCATCTGTATATATAATATTCTTCCGTTACTGACTTACACAAAAGGCACAGCTAAAGGTATTAGGCACAAGAAGTTGAAATTTGGCATGGATCTTTCATCATGGGATCAGGCAGAAACGGTGAAATAAAAATAATTAAGTATACAGGTTGTCATGACACAAGACCCCAAAATCTAAACTGAATATCAAAATGTTTAATATACTATGTCAAATATGATGTCCATTATTGATGTGAGCCTAATTAAGAATGTCAGCGATAACCTAGTGGAGAGACCAACAGACTGCTACGCGGAGGTTCTCTGGTTCAACCCTGCTATGCTCACTAATGTCTTTTCGCAGATTTTTGGCTATTAAATTGTCTATTATTTATATTAATTGTTTGGTGAAGGTAACTATCGCGGGGAAACCTGCATGTCTGAAATACTAACCTGCATTTGGCCGCTACGTCCTAACCCTTCTCATCCCAAAATGAGGCCAGTGCCCAGCTGTGGCACAGTTTATAATTAAGCTGTCAAAAAATGTTTGCAATATAGTTCTTGTACAATCATATTGACTAGTATCAAATAAACTTGTCGTGTTAAATAATTCCTCAGTTTACAAAAATAGTTTTAATAACAACATCAACGTTTAAAGTTTGTAGTCAGTGCGGTACCAAATTTTATAATAAAAAGCAACCTCAATATTTTCAGAATGAATAACGCCAAACCTTCCTCTTATAGTAATTTTCTGGCAACATTTTTATTTTTCAATTTCAACTGTTGCATGCAGTGAGTGATGTGATTGCAATATGGCGTCCTGTAGCCGAATACATGCTATACATGAGAAGGAATGGATAATAAATATGTGAGATTTTATTGATCTTTTTATAAGAACATTTTATATATGCCAACATTTCAAGTGATTTGTGATAATAATCGTAATATAGTGCTAACAAAGATTTCGTCAATTATTTCAGCATAGATATAGTCTGTTTGTTACAGGTAGGGACTGAAAGTACAAGGCTGAAAGAAGTCAGGGTCAGCAGCTTTTGAACGACTACGTTCGGCTTCGTAATATGAAGACATTTTTGGTCATAGAAATTGTTTTCCTGCTACGGGATCGAACTTATAACGAGAACTTATAAGGGATGAGGTGACCGCTTAAACTACCATGCCATAGCTTCAGACAATTTAATTAATGCACGAATTGTCGTAGTGAGATAGTAAGTTTGCTAACCTAACCAATGCAAAAATAATTTCACATGGGACTGGTAGGTTTTGACATTAAAGCGTACAAATAATTCATTATTAAGGTTATAAAACAAGTTTAGTGTCTATGCAAATTAACTGCTAACGATGCTTTTAAATTTCATCTTATAATATCCTAAACAGCTTCAAGAAATTAAGATTTGGCACCCAATAACTTGGTAGGTGGTTCTGTATTTTTCATTTCATATGTAACTGCTAAGCTACTTGCCAAACTGGCATAAGTCCAGGTTTCGTGGCGAATTATGTGTAAGAGTTCAGTATCAGCTGCTAAACTGTTTGGAAATATCATAGTACTAAGAATGATATATATATATAGCTTCCACGCAGTGATTTACAAGATTTTGGTTTTATAGCCGTTCCTACAATTACGACGGTGACATCACAGATGTGATTCTACATTTGAATGAATAATATGTGTATGTGGGTGTTCCTTCCAATTTTTATTTTATTTTAAAGCTAATCTGTACAATAGAAGTAAATCTTGTAGAAATTAACATGAGGAATTTACAGAATTGGAACAAAGTTCACGTGTCTTTTGTCGGGTGTGATGATCGTACTCAACATACAAGGTGTCTTACCTGCTGCACTAGATTTGGACAGTAGCTAACTGCTAAACTAAAGGGCCACTCATGGCTTTATTGCTAAATAAACGACTCACACTTTCAAACCATGTTTAATCTCTTATTTCTTTTATGAGGATTTCTAAGAACAAAATTTACTTAGAAATTAGTTGTTATTCAAGCTATGTACATACATATGAGTAATACGAGACCTAGAATTGCGACAAGAAAGTAATTAAAAACACACACTGCGAGAAATGGAGCGCAACTCTTAGTTTTAGAGAAATGGATAAAGAAAAATATTGCACCTACAGTAATACTTACTTATTAACTTTAACCTCTCGAAGAGTTCAGCGAATCATATAATATACTAGAGGAGGAGGAGCCCGTAGCTCCACCCGCATATGTAATTTTAATTTAACCATTTTTGCCCGATCCCGTAGTAATTTCAGTAAATCTCTCCTTAGTGCACACGGTCGGTTAGGGTCTGCAAGAAACATGCATGCCCAATTTCAGCCTCTAGCACCCAGTAGTTTCGGCTGTGCGTTCTCTGTCAGTCAGTCAGTATCGCAATACAGATATATACAGATATTATCTACCTATACTGCCTCCGTGGTCCAGTGGACAGCGTATGCGACTGCTGATTGGAGGTCCCGGGTTCGATTCGCGGGTCAAAGTCCCGGGCAAAAGTGTTACTGGTTTTTTTCCGAATTCTCAGTAGCAGCACGAAGTCTGGTGTTGTGCCCAGTAACGGCAATAGGCTCGCCCCCTATTCCGTGGGACCTAAAAATTCATGGCAAAATGTGGGTGTAGCAAGTATTACACCTCTGCCTACCTCTTCGGGTATAAAGGCGAGAGTCTATAAAAAAAAAACTACCTATAAATATTTCTTTAGCAATGTTTTATAGATAGTAGAGTCTCACTGATTTCAGCATGAACGGCCAGCCCAGACTCAAAAAGCCGGTGGACTAGCCTCTCACGAATTAAAGAGCCTGAAGCCTAATCCCCTTTTCCTTCTCCCTCATCCCGCTCCTCCGCCCGTTAATAGTGCAGTCACCGTTATCGCAGCCATAATAATCATTTTACCCAATTCTACAACACGCACTCAATATCACAGTGTCAGATGTTATCTCGTAAGGGTCTCGAATCAATGAGGAGAGGATCGTTATGCTCCCGTTTGTGATGGGCTAACGGGTCTGTAATAGCTTCAATCTTCAAAGCTTAGTTGCTTCAGATTGATCAGACTGAATAAATGTTTAGGAGATCGTTAAAAGATATGGCTAATCGAAATCTGGGTGGAAAGTCTTTGTTGAAGCTTAACGTTATTATAATATATCAAATCACATATAGAATCGAAACACACACAGATTATCTCGGGTTCTAGCCCACGGTGTGCGTAACTGATTTTGCTTAGTTAAGTATGTTTTAACTCGTGCAGCACGTTAAAAGTCGTCGGTCACAGCTGTCAACGTCGCCGACGGATAAATAACTATTTCCAAAACATTTATAAGTCAGTGATCTACTACGTAGATTTAAATCCGATATCCTCTGCATAGCAGTGTGTTAGTATATTGAACATGTGGCACCACTGCTAGTGTACATCACGGTCCAGTTATCATTTAATATTAAAATAATAATCCTTAAAATATCAGTCCTTGTGTATTACCATAGTGATTTTCAACTAATAAGGATCCTGTGTCATCGTTTGCCAACATCAACGTGTACTACAATCGCCGAAATCAACAAAGATAAGATATAATCTTCTACCCTCAAAATAATTATAAAATTGGATTGTCATTTTAACTCAAGAAATACCGCCGATTTACCTCATTCTCACTGTCATAATAAACTGACAGCTGTCGTTTTTGAAACTTACACTTGTAGTGTTGCCAAGTAATTAAAATTACCCCGTTTGTGGTAAAATAACAATATGAGTTTAAGTAGTAAATGTACGAAGCGAATAAAATCCTCTGACTTAAAAACTTGCTCCAAGTGCAACACTGCGTATCATTATCAGTGTTTAGGGGTGCCTACAGAAACTTTCTCAAAGGAATCTAAGGGTTATAAAGTGGCGTGGAAGTGTTTAGAGTGCAAGGAGTCTAAGCCAAAAGGCAAACTCGGTGAAAATCCGCTCACCCCTCCCAATCAAGCAATACCGGGTTGAACATCGAATCTCCTACAGTACATAACATTGAAGAACTAAAACAGTTCTTTAATAAGAAGCTTGAAGATTCATTGTCGCAACTTCTAAAGGACATAAGGCGTGAGTTTGCTGCGGAAAGCGCTGACATTCGAAGCAAAATTGAGGAGCTAACTACCAGTGTTAACTTTATGTCCACAAAGTACGGAAACTTAAAGAAGAACTTGATTCAAAAACCAAAAAGATTGAAAATCTGGAGGCTGAGAATAAATCGTTAAGAATTAACCGATCTGACACCAGGCTGAACCAATTTGAACAACAGTCCAGAGAATTGAACCTTGAGATTCAATGTGTTCCAGAACATAGAACTGAGAACTTTAAGACGGTTATACAACAGTTGACAACGACTGTAGGCTACACACTACCAGAACAGGAACTACTGAATTATCATCGCGTAGCCTAGGTCAACCAGGAATCAAAACGTCCGCGCTCAATAGTGGTAAAGCTATCTAGTCCGCTAGTTCGCGACAGTATTTTAGCAGCAGTTAAAACGTTTAATAAGAAGCAACCAGGTGAGAAGCTTAATACCTCACACCTCGGCATAGCTGGCAAAGACCCGGTTTATGTATGTGAACATTTATCTCCAGCAAATAAGCAGTTGCACGCTGAAGCTCGACAATTTGCGAAAAATAACGGCTATCAATTTGTTTGGGTGCGACCGGATGTATTTTTATTAAGAAAGATATTAATAGTAAAACTTTAGCAGTGAAAAATTCGGACTTCCTGAAATCTATATCAAATAACGGTTTTCTTCAATTTATTTATTTTTATAATTGCTATATTTTTTGCATGTGTTCACTGTTAAATTTTAGTAACAAATGCACCACTTTAAATATATTGTATCAGAATGTTAGGGGTCTTAGGACTAAAACTGAGATCATACAAAACAATGTGCTCGAGCAAGACTTAGATGTGATTCTTTTAACTGAGACGTGGCTGAATGAATCAGTATACGACCATGAGATCGTGGATGGCAGATATACGATATTTAGACGCAACCGTAGTTCTTCTTCTTCTTTAAAGAAAGAAGGTGGCGGTGTTCTTATCGCAGTGTCAAAAAAGTATGAGTATGTCCGAAAATTAAAATGGGAGTCTGTAGACGAGGATCTCTGGATACTATTAAAACTTAAACAAGGAAACTCAACCATCTCACTTTGTATCTGCAATTTATATTTCCCACCTCCCGTAACTAGCACACGTCTTGATGATTTTATGTCTCATTTGACACACGTAATTCAAAACAAATTACCAAACAACTCAATTTTGTTACTAACGGGTGATTTTAATATACCAAATTTAATATGGCAACTCGATACCAATTCGAATTTATTAATCCCAACTGGCCTAAACAATACAGATAGTATACTTACTGATGCTCTTTCCCTAAATGATATTAACAATATTAATTTAGTAAAAAATACTAATGGCCGTATATTAGACTTAATTATAACTAACTCTAGTAAACTTTTTAAGGTGTCCGAATCTAAGACAGCTTTAGTTGAAGAAGACAGTCATCATCCAGCTTTGAGTATTTCTTTGAAACTTTTATCTCAGAAAATTAACAAATCCATATCATTAAATTATTCTAAGGCTAATTTTAGAAAAATCAACGAAGAATTGGAAGCGACTGACTGGAACAAACACTTAAATTTAGAAAAAACAATAGATGATGCTTTAGACTCATTTTACACTATACTTACACCAATAATTTCTAATAACACGCCTGTATGTCGCGGTAGAAATAGTAAATACCCCTTTTGGTTCTTAAAAGAGAAAAGCTTAAAAGAGAAAAATAAAAAACATAATAAGTTTAAAAAATATTCCAACCCTATGGATTTAATTACATATAAAATGTTACGAGATCGCTGTAAAACAATGGTACAAGAATGTCTAAATAAATTTAAAACTAATTCAAAAAATTACATTAAGACAGATCCGAAATACTTTTGGACTTATATTAAATCGATGAGATCAAATAGTAGTGAAATTCCTGATGAAATGTTTTATACATACATACATACATATCGACACGCCTTTTATCCCCGAAGGGGTAGGCAGAGGTGTATTTCTACACCCACTTTTCGCCAGATATATTTAGTCCCACGTAATAAGGGGCGAGCCTATTGCCGTACCGGGCACATTTCCAGACTCCGTGCTGCTACTGAGAATTTCGTGACAGAAAAACCCAATAACACTGCACGACCCAAGAATCGAACCCGGGACCTCCCGATCCCACGCACACATTTATGCCGTGAGACCAACGAGGCAGTCGTATAGGGTTTGATGTCAAGTTTTACGTCTCTCTTAGATGTACTTGTTATCAGGAACAAAAACAACTCTTTGAGCCACACTGTGTATAGGAAAAAGACACATACAAATAGGTACTTAAACGGTGAATCTCACCACCATCCTAAACAGTTAGCTACCGTAGGAATGTCTTTGTTTCAGAGAGCCCGGGGGATCTGTGACAAGAAACACCTGGACGCCGAGCTTCAACATGTCAAGCAAGTTCTGCAAGACAACAAGCTCCGACCGCCGCGCCAACGTCACAGATCCCCGAAGAACAAGCCAGCCACAGTAGAGAGACAACCTGCTGTCCTCCCATACATCAAGGGCGTGACCGACAAGATTGGCTACATCTTGAAGCGAGCTTCAATCAAAACTTTCTACAAGCCGCCAACGAAGATAAGCCAATTATTACCATCTGTCAAGAGTCAGTTACCCTTACAAGAGGCCGGGGTTTACAAGATAGACTGTGAGTGTGGGCTCTCATACATTGGACAAACCAAGAGAAGCATAGGCATTCGACTAAAGGAACATATAGCTGACATTAAACACAAACGCTCGACAAAGTCTGCTGTGTGTGAACATGTAGAACAAGGAACCAACCATTACCTATTGAAATTAAAAAACATCCTAATTTCAATAGGGAAGATGGTTGGAATGTTCCTCCAGCTTGGGACCCTGTTATCAGGCTAATGAAACCCAAGAAGGACAAAGTCACCAGAAGACATCAAGACACAGTGAGCACATTCTGCGTAGATAGTAACACCAATAGTTGAAAAATGTTCGGGTACTTTGAGATAACTTTTAAATTCAAGACAAAGACAAATACCACCTCAGTCTGCCGTGAACATGAATCCTGTAAAGAATTCGAAACGTTGGCTAGTAATAAAAATGTAGTTTTAGATCATTCGGTTTAAATGTAAAAACAAGTGAAACCAATATAACGCGATAAAATCCGTAAACTGTAGTTTAATTTCAATGTGTAACATTCGCGTAAACCCAAGAAAATATTATGTTAACCAGTACGGACTGGAAACAGCAACAAAAATACGCCGGTTAGAAGATCTACAAACCAAGTGCGCAAGATATATAACATCGTTAAATTTCTTGAAGAGATGCCGTGATCACGATCTCATCCCAACATGCTGCAAAATATCAGCCAAGAAGGACATACGTGGGAGCGCTAAGATCTTAAAACAGGCAAGTCATAAGTTACTCATTCAAAAGATACACGAACACCGCGCTGACTTACGCAGAATAAATAGAAATGTTGAGAATTTGTCTAACGAAATATACAGATTGATAACTCCATTTGATTTTGAAAAATGCATAAATGCAATAAATAACAGAGAAACATCAAAATATTACGCGTGTAAACGTAACAAAATAGAAAAATTTGAAAAATTACAACAAAAATCAAATGACCAGTACAAAATGAAACAGAACGTAATAAAAATGTAGTTTTAGATCATTCGGTTTAAATGTAAAAACAAGTGAAACCAATATAACGCGATAAAATCCGTAAACTGTAGTTTAATTTCAATGTGTAACATTCGCGTAAACCCAAGAAAATATTATGTTAACCAGTACGGACTGGAAACAGCAACAAAAATACGCCGGTTAGAAGATCTACAAACCAAGCGCGCAAGATATATAACATCGTTAAATTTCTTGAAGAGATGCCGTGATCACGATCTCATCCCAACATGCTGCAAAATATCAGCCAAGAAGGACATACGTGGGAGCGCTAAGATCTTAAAACAGGCAAGTCATAAGTTACTCATTCAAAAGATACACGAACACCGCGCTGACTTACGCAGAATAAATAGAAATGTTGAGAATTTGTCTAACGAAATATACAGATTGATAACTCCATTTGATTTTGAAATTTGCATAAATGCAATAAATAACAGAGAAACATCAAAATATTACGCGTGTAAACGTAACAAAATAGAAAAATTTGAAAAATTACAACAAAAATCAAATGACCAGTACAAAATGAAACAGAACGTTTTTGCACGGACCAATCACACGCTACCGTCCGCCGACCATAGACAAACAGTTGTCAATCTGTCAAAACACACGTTAGATCAAAACACTGAAAGTGTACTAAAGAGAGGTTTAAATTATGCGATAACTCCATCCAGAATACCGTATGAGACCATTATTTGCAACGTTGAGGATTGTCTAGTAAAGAACAATGTGAGTAAGGAAGATTTCGAGGCCATACGTCAAGACGTTTCTGCTGTATTGCGCCAGTCGAAAGTGCCGAAAAGGAATCTACCAAAACCTGAGTATTTCACACTGAAGAACCTACGAGCTAGACCTGAACTAACAGTACTCCGAGCAGATAAGGGAAATGCAACGGTAGTGATGGACACGTCCGATTATAAACAAAAAATGGAAAATCTTTTGTCGGATGAAAGTACATATAAATTGGTTAAGACGGACCCTACCAACAAAATACTCAAGCAAACGAGTGATATTGTGAAGAAATACTCCGAACAACTGAATCTGGACGTGAAATACTTAATACCATCGTGTGCAAAACCTCCCAAATTGTATGGTCTACCGAAAATACACAAGGAAAATGCTCCACTGCGCCCTATAGTCAGTCAAATAGGGGCACCAACCTACAGATTGGCTCAACACCTTGCAAAGATTCTCTCGCCACTCAGAGGCAAGACGAGAGCGCATGTAAAGGATTCCTACCATTTTGTCAGTGAAATAAAACACCTACATCTCTCTGACAAGGAAACTATGGTTAGTTTTGATGTACAGTCATTATTCACATGCTTACCAGCACATGACTGTATTGAGATAACTAGAAGGAAGCTAATAGAGAACAACATGCCTGAGGAATATGCAGAAATATTGAAACACTGTTTAACAACTGGCTATCTGTTATGGGATGAGAAATACTACATACAAGTAGACGGTGTGGCAATGGGCTCTCCAGTATCGCCTGTTGTTGCTGACATCTTCATGGAGGACTTCGAGGCGCGAGCCCTGCAGACTGCCACCATCACACCGAGGTTCTACAAGCGGTATGTAGATGACACTTTTACAATTTTACCAACAGATAGTGTTAATGTATTCCTAGACCATCTTAATTCTATTCACAACCAGATAAAATTTACAATGGAATTAGAGGCAAACAATTCTTTAGCTTTCTTAGATGTACTTGTTATCAGGAACAAAAACAACTCTTTGAGCCACACTGTGTATAGGAAAAAGACACATACAAATAGGTACTTAAACGGTGAATCTCACCACCATCCTAAACAGTTAGCTACCGTAGGAATGTCTTTGTTTCAGAGAGCCCGGGGGATCTGTGACAAGAAACACCTGGACGCCGAGCTTCAACATGTCAAGCAAGTTCTGCAAGACAACAAGCTCCGACCGCCGCGCCAACGTCACAGATCCCCGAAGAACAAGCCAGCCACAGTAGAGAGACAACCTGCTGTCCTCCCATACATCAAGGGCGTGACCGACAAGATTGGCTACATCTTGAAGCGAGCTTCAATCAAAACTTTCTACAAGCCGCCAACGAAGATAAGCCAATTATTACCATCTGTCAAGAGTCAGTTACCCTTACAAGAGGCCGGGGTTTACAAGATAGACTGTGAGTGTGGGCTCTCATACATTGGACAAACCAAGAGAAGCATAGGCATTCGACTAAAGGAACATATAGCTGACATTAAACACAAACGCTCGACAAAGTCTGCTGTGTGTGAACATGTAGAACAAGGAACCAACCATTACCTATTGAAATTAAAAAACATCCTAATTTCAATAGGGAAGATGGTTGGAATGTTCCTCCAGCTTGGGACCCTGTTATCAGGCTAATGAAACCCAAGAAGGACAAAGTCACCAGAAGACATCAAGACACAGTGAGCACATTCTGCGTAGATAGTAACACCAATAGTTGAAAAATGTTCGGGTACTTTGAGATAACTTTTAAATTCAAGACAAAGACAAATACCACCTCAGTCTGCCGTGAACATGAATCCTGTAAAGAATTCGAAACGTTGGCTAGTAATAAAAATGTAGTTTTAGATCATTCGGTTTAAATGTAAAAACAAGTGAAACCAATATAACGCGATAAAATCCGTAAACTGTAGTTTAATTTCAATCTAGAAAAGATATTCTAGATTTTCTAAATTCTTTAAATATCAACAAGGGACCGGGACCTGATTCTATTCCTACAATATTTCTGAAACACTGTGCAGAGCACCTTGTTGACCCACTTTATCACATTTTTAACAAGTCTCTTTCTGAGGGAAATTTTCCTACTAAGTGGAAGCTCGCTCATGTCACTCCGATTTACAAAAAAGGGGATCGAAGTGATATTACAAACTACAGACCGGTCTCGATTTTATCCGCCATGGGAAAGGTTTTTGAGAAACTAATTCAGAGTAGAATACAATTTCATTTGAAACAATTTTGCAATATTAATCAGCACGGATTTCTGCCTGGCAGGTCAACCACGTCGAACCTTTTAGATTATGTCACGAATATTTACGAAGCAATAGAAGACAAATCAGAGGTTCATGCTATTTATACAGATTTTTCAAAGGCTTTCGACGTGGTTGACCACAGTCTACTTATCCAGAAAATGGCTCATGCGGGAATTTGTGGTTCTTTACTTAGATGGTGTGAATCTTATCTCAACAATAGATCACAGCTCGTTAAAATAAGGGGCTATAAAACTGTAGCTAGAACAGTGCCATCTGGGGTGCCCCAGGGATCCCATTTGGGGCCTCTTTCCTTTCTAATCTATGTAAATGAGGTCATTTGATATATGACAGAACATAGGTATGTTCATGTTACATGTAAAAGTGCACGTTTAGCCGGATTTGTCATACGGCAAACTAAATTCTTTAAGGATTATGAAGTTCCTGTTCTTCTTTATAACAGGATTGATCTTACATAACAATGTAAGATCAATCCTTGAATATTGCTGCCAGGTATGGAGCCCATCTTATGAAGTACATATTGCTAGAATAGAGAAAATTCAGAAACAGTTCCTATACCATTTATCATATGCACATAACCTTTGCCGTAATCTAACGTCCTACGAATCTAGGCTTAAGCACTTCAAACTTATAACTTTGAAACATAGAAGACATGTCGCCGATGTCGTGTATCTGCACAAATTGATAAATGGAAAATTAGACAGCTCCTCTTTACTTGAAAATATGAATCTTGTTGTTCCACGGTCTGGAAGCCGTATCCATAATAGAAAAGCTTTAAGCTTGCCCCTTTGCCACACTAATTATGGACAGCATGCACCGTTGAATCGTATGTGCTCAGCCTACAACAATATTTGCAACGAAATTTACATTTTCCATGTATCGGTTTATTCGTTAAAAACTTTTCTTTCCAAAAAAGATATATAATTTATATTTCATTATTTTAGGTATAAGATTGTGATGTACTAAACTTAAGTCTATTTTTATAAAGCATGTTGTGTTCACTTCAAGAAGGTCATACACTATTACTTGTATTTCTAAGTGATATCCGATGTTATTTTAAGTGTTATGTCCGGTTTAGTGAACCAATAATAAAAAAAAAATATCAATTTGGCTATAGCTGTCGCAAAACAAGCAAAATTTCATTTTGCTCGCAAATGTTAATGAAAAATTATTAAAAATAAAATATTGCCGACAAAGGCTCTGCCATATGCCATTGTTGTGAAGCCTAGTCGAATGTGCCCAAATAGAATCCTTCGTATACAATACAATAACACCAGATTGAAAGTTTGCAGCTCGCGCTCACTGGAAACTTGGAATGCATAATATATCGTCTGTGGAGACCTATAAACATAAATTTGAATACTTCAAAATTCAATCCATATTAGTAGCAAACATGGAGCGAACAGTATACGTATGACAATAATAATTACAATAATATCATGGGACTATACACACATGGTCATCTGTTCCTAAATTAGACAGAGACTTGACAATGGTAATCTATAACGTTTCTTTTTGTGCAAGTGTATGGCCAACGCTGGTGTCAGCGTTTTTCAGACCGATCGAAGGCTTCCCGACATAGCCAAACGATTCTTATCCTAAGACAAGAACCGACGACGATAGCATTACGTGCATTCCGAAGCACGGTAGCGCTGTGATGTAAATGCCTTGCCATGCGATCACTCATCCAAGTGGTGACTTAAAGGAGCGTTGATTAACTTTGTTGGCAAGTCAAATCTGACTATGAGCGCTAATACTGATAACTGTAAAACACACCTCTATATTCTTAAATACTTACATATTATAAAAATGAAATCCCTCGGCTTTGTCAGTCTGTTTGTATGAACTTGTTAAACTAAAAATAGCTTTACGGATTATTGTACGGTTCTCAACAATAAACAGGGTGGTTTTTGAGGAAGGTGAAGCTACATTATTCACGAGAGGAGCCGCAGGCAAAGTTATAGTATAAGTAGTATAAGTTATAGTTAAGATACAATCCATACTTGTGCCATTTTGATAATTTTTTACATGCTCGTACACATCACACGACAATTTTCTGGTCGGGAATCAAACCCACGACCAGCTTAACATTCAGCGTGCCTAACTACTAGACTAAGATTACAGTCCACCTAAATGACGATACCTACCAACCTAGCTTACATCCTATAAACATTCCTATAAAATCAAAACAAACGGCTTTATAACTCAGTAGATATAAACATATCGTAAAACACACGAAAACAAGTTTTAAAACCTTTGGACACGATCCATAAAAGCCCGGCACACTTTATTTGCACTCGGTGCTTCTAAATAAATAGCGGGAGTAGCGGGCTTTTTTCCCGGTACAGGTATTAACGTGTTAGCAATACGGTATAACGCGGTTGGTAATAATTTATGAATATTCACAGGGGATTATCATTCGTATAATTCATGTTTTACTGGTATTCTGGGTTTTGGAGCGGTGTGAGATGAGAGCGTTGGCGATGTGTTTGCTTGTTTGTTTGGTGGTTCGAGTTCATAGCTGTATTGGACTCATGTCAGTATATATAAATTATTATGTTACTGACTGATTGACATACAACGCACAGCCAAAACGGCGCAAAAAGTTGAAATCTGAAATGTATGTTATTTGGGATGCCCCTAAGTGCCCACGGAATCCGCAAAAACCGTTGAATTGGCTTTTCGCGTGAGTATGTGGCCCACTCTGGAGTTGAAGTTTATGCCCTTTTTTTTTGTGGTGTGTCCACTAAAACCACCTCGAATTTCTCATGTACCCGTGTGTCGGAGGGTAGGGCACGTCAGATGGTAAGGCGGGCCCCGAACAAAACCCCCTTGGCGTCGGATTAAGGTGTTGGGCTCCACCGCCAAAACACCCAGCGGCCGCAGAGAATAGGGAGGACGGCAACGCAACACCGCATCTCCTCTTCCTCTGCGGCCCCACCGCGACGCATCGAATGGTGCGCCCCCACTTGGTCGCGGGAGATAAGGCACGCGGCAACGCAACACCGACACCCCTCTCCTTCCGCGACCGCACCCGACTGCGAGGGACAGACAGAACTGTCCCCCGCACCCGCACCGTTGGACGCATCCTGCGCAGGCCCCTCCAAGCCCACTCGGAGCGTCCCCTCCTGGATCCCTCTTAGCTTCACCGCCGGTGACCAATCCACGGTTACTGAATTTAACTACTAAATTTTATGAAGGTAGCACTCAATGGAAATGTTTTTCATATCCAAATTTCATGTTTCTTGCTACCGTGGTTAAGGTTTAGCAATGATATGTCAGTCAGGACAAGTAATTGTACGTATATGATGGTGGGATGATGATTACTTTTTTATATTTTTAGCGTATTCTAATACAGCTTATTAACATTTTTATCGATACGATACTTGAATCACACAGTCATGTGAATCAAGTATCATAAAGATCAAATGATGATGAGGATAAAGATTCTTATGAAGCAAAAGAGACGTTCATGAAAGTATAAATAAAAATACATTAACTCAAGCTCGTTTGGAAGGAAACGCAGAGGGAAATGCTTGATACGATCGTTATCTCTTTGACTTTTATTTATTCTTATCTCTTGATGATATTTTAAGCTAAGTTTGTTTCATTATGTTTTTGTAATGTGTTTGCTTCTCACGTAACGGTTTTTGGATTCCTCAGTTGTATTTTCGCATTCATTGTAACATATATTCTATTATAAGGAAATATTTAATTTCGAAGAATATTATGTATTTTAATGTGACATAAACATGATATAATTTTAGCGAATAAACGTGTAGGTTGTCATTTGTAGAAAGAACACTTTGTAGATAGTATTTTTTAAGGATTTATACTTTTATACTTTCGTGGTAACTTATGTTAGTTTTACATTGTTTCATTTGTTGTTGTTTGTTTGGGTCATTGTTGCAACCCATTTCAGATCTTTGCTGCCACGGGACTCCAGATGGCTAAAACGGCACTACTGGACACTCCTAGCAGCTCACACCGGTGTTGCCCTCTTGTAGCTTTTCTCAGTTATCAGCTCATTTCTTAATTTCTTTCACTTTCTATTTTAACCAGATTTGACAGAGTATTTACTTTACTAACAGCCAAAAAGGTAGTAGCAATACTCGCTCGCCATAATCATCTACCTTGATAGTAGCCAGGCGATTTTACTTGATTTCCATTTGCGGGATTGATAGACTAATGGATCCTATACGCGGTGACCTAGGCGTCGAGGATATCTAAATATTTATTAAAGGTCCTTCATTTTTTTCTTCTTCTTAAAACAAATAATTTTGGGAAACATATATCGAAGTTTATTAAAACTAGCTGTTTGTCGTGGTTAAACCGGTTCATTCTAAATAAAAAAAATATTTCATTTTTTATTAATTGAAAATTTATTTGTATTTTCAACTCTTGTACTGGAACTATCCTTGCCTTGATAGAATGTGGAATATACTTACACATCCCTAAAAACACTTATTATTTACCTACTTCTGTTTCCCAAAGAACTTCACACGATGGGTGACTGCTAGTCATTCAATACGCACGTTATTTCCAAAAGTTAGTGGTGCGCGCCATGGACCCGATACCTTCTGCATGGCAGTCTGTTGGTACTTTTACTTGGAAATCACTACCTGCATGCTCCTTTTCCATATAAACAATTCACCAAACCACCGAGTCAAGCATTAGTAAGACTCACCAGGAGTCTAAAAATCGAGTGAATCGATGCGAGTATCGACTCACTATTTGCTTGTTTACTCACCCAGGTTCATCTCCACGTATTTGTGCAAAGAACGTTGAAATCCACTTAAAAGTGCCCGACCGTGGTGTGCGGCTTCTGTGAATTCACACATCCAACAATTACGGATCAGAAAATAGGTCTTATCAAGGAGTCTTAATTCTCACGAATTTTGTTAGGGGCTATTTATTTGTGCTAGTGAAAAACTGATAGTAAGTAGTTTATGGTTACGTGAATAATGAATATGTTTAGTGCATATCTCTACTAGGTATCCCTTTATGGACGAATCCTACTCGCTCTTGATAATTTTTTATTTAATTTGCGTCACAATTGTATTGCGAGTCAATAGGAGCTATTGGCCTACTATACAACGATGATAATATTGATAATGTTTAAGACACATAATCAGAAAAATATACTGCTCAATGTGTAAAAGAGTGCATTTAATTATTTGTAAAGTGAATAGTGTAACACAATTCCACCACCAAGCTCCAAAGTCAAACATAAAGTAGTAAAGGCTTAGAGAGAAACCCGCAACAGGATGTCCATTACTAACTAAAATAAAAATGGAACAAACTGCATAAAGAATCTTACTTTGTATAACTTACCAAGCGCGGGGAAGTAAGGTTTCTTTCGTCTTTGTTCTTAAGTTCTTATGGCTCGTTAATGAGGTCTTAGGTTACGGATAGGCATCTTCTGTATCTATCATACTAAGTTTTCCCGTTGCTTCATCCACGCTGTATGTCGATAAAAATATACTATTTGCTGAACTAAATGGAAAATCTAATTTATGCAAATTTTCATCCCGTATTTTAGTTGAAATGCAGACTTTTAACTATTTTCATGCTATATTGAGGGTACATCGGCTCAGCGACTTAGTCGTAAAGGCAAAATAGGTAGAAAATTTTATCTTGTAATATTTGTTTGACTTATTAAGTAGCCAAAACAATCAGGTATATTAATATCAAGCTCTTTAGATAGTAACATATGTACCCTACAAGTTGAGCGTCAGCGCCAAAACCGTATTCACACACACCCACACACTAGCATTCGAACTCATAGTTTAACCCATCGACGCTTATAAGACCAAACCGCAATATACATGATGAAATGTCAATTGGAATAGGAGGATTTTCTAAAAACTAATATAATATTTGATCTACTCTTTTTTTGAGATTTTAGATTTTTAGATTATTCACGGTGAGTGGGACTTTCAGCACGTATGGGACATACGGTGCCATACGTGCTGAAGTTTTGTCAAAATTTAATAGTATTTCACGTTTTCTTTAATACTGACTTAAATGAAATACCCGAAGAATGACTTGACCATCATATTATTTGAATAGTTTCGCGATTGAAACCTCAAAATATGTACTTAATTCCCTACCAAAATATTTTTATTTATTTTCTAAACATAATATTTATATACTAGCTGTTTCCCGCGGTTTCACCCGCGTCCCGAGGGAATTTCTTCGCGTACCCGGTTAATTTAGCCTAAGTTACTCCTTGGTGTGTCTGCTATCCGCCAGTGAAAGTCCCGTTAAAATCGGTCCAGCCGTTCCAGAGATAAGCGAAAACAAACAGACAGACAGACAGCCAGACTTAAATTGTAAAAAATGTCTTTTCGGTATTATGTACCGTGTATACATCCATATGCATTTAGTAAAAAGCGGTTATTTGAATATAACAAACAGTCACTCCAATTATATGTATGTGTATAGATTCTATAATTAAAAAATAATTCCAATAATTGGATTAATCCTTTACAGTAAATACAAAACATTAAAACAACAAAAAAAAAGCACATTGACAAAGGTTTGTCCCGTTTTGACATCAACCGCACATCACTCAACATGGTATTAAATAGCCATGTGGCCACTTAGACTGTTATCAATGGAGTCTAAGTATTTACAAAAGCCGTCCAAATCTAAATCCAAAATTGCTTTCAGTGTATTTACCTTAGTCAGCTTATTCGACGACAGCTGTCTTTCATTCCTCTCAGCTCAATGGTACACAATTTCCTCCCAAGAATATAAAATGATTGTACCCTCACATGACGCGCGCCGGACGCAAGTCGATCGTGTGCATATCGCGACATCTGCCGCCGTTCTGTGACGTACACTAGAAATGGTCCCACACTTAGGATTTGGTCCTACTGCTAGCTAGAGAGTGACAAGTGATTGACCTTAAATCTATACCTACTTATATAATAAAGCTGAACAGTTTTGATGTTTGAGCGCTATTATCAGGAGGTACTGGTCAGATTTGAATAATTATTATTTGGGTGTTGAATAATGCTAGTTTATTAACATCACTTACTTAAATAGTATAGAGAAAAGACTGAAAGACTGCTAGGAAGAATATTTTGAGTTTATTCTCAGCGCACACACCACTGAATTTTCTAAGTCAAATAAATCGGCTATCGCTTGTTAAGCAGTTTGAAAAACACGTGAGGAAATCTGTCTGAGAGCTTTCCATAAAGTTTTCGAAAGATATGGGAGATTTTCCGGCAAGCATTTGGCCGGAGTAGTGGAGGTCCCTATTTATCATGTTCGGTCATCAATTATGGTCTTGCATATTAGTAGGAAAATTTATAAATAAGCCTAAGATTATAATTATTATAAAATCAGCGTTTAGCTGATTTTTGTATACACTACGAACTAAAAAAATATGCATATCAGTCTTATTCATTTTAAATTTTCTTCGAAAGAAAAATGTTGCTTTCCATGTGATAAACGCTTTACTCCTAACAAATAAAACGTACTGGCTGCCTACCTAGTGAAGCGAAGTATAGACAATAGATCTGTAAAAAACGAGTTTCCAATAGTTGAAGAATCTATAGCAATGACCCTATTTAGCAAAACGTGAGATGAAGCAACCATAAAACGTTAAATTTGTTAATAAGCATATTATTTTTCATAATTAACCATTGACGCTTATGGTCATTCTGATGTGCATGAATAAGTTTTAAATCTTTTGGTGTCATTGTCTCTTCAATAAAGAAAGAAAAAGAAGGTATAATATACTTTATTATTTTCTACCTTGCTCTACGTCGTCGAGACGAATCAATTGTGACGAGCCTCTTTAACCACCAAATAGGCACGGAATTTAATGGGAATTTAATGTGACGTAGCTAACACATCACCTTGTCTTTTCTCACATTGTCTGTTCGTGGACAGCATTAGACCAACATTTTAGGCCAAAAAGTTAAAGTCACTGTATGCTTCGATGTGTACACTTGTCCAATATTTGCTATAGTTTAAGAACCATAAGGTCATTTCTGTAGTCAAACTAGTACTACGAGCTTTCTAGTTAGCCCCGCTGCGTAACAAGCAGTGCACCCAAACTTGCACCAACGTAACGATGCATCACAGGAGGTTCCTTTTTAAGTTAAGCGACACTTGAGAAAGAATTTGATCAGCTTTAAGCAACTAAAAGCCTGACGCCATTTGAAGCAGAAATGCAGCTCATGTATGTATATAAGAAGCAAGTTAGTAAGTTTGTTGTTTATCCAAGGAAGTAGGCTGTGATATTACAAAGCCAGATATTAGTGACATATATCGAGTGAAAAACAAACGAACTGGCACAAAAAATAGCCCTATTATAGTTGAGCTGAAGTCGACTATTCTTAAATCAGACATCTTGAAGTCAACTAAAGCTTTTAATAGAAAACAAAATGGGAAACTATGTGCGAAACATCTCGGATTTAAGACAGATGAGAATACGCCAATATATATCTCGGAACAGCTAACTACAAGAGGAGCTCGACTACACTTCCTTGCACGTGACCTGGCTAAATCTAAGGAATATAAATACTGCTGGACAGCTTACGGGAAAGTATATGTTAAGAAGAATGATGAATCTCCTACTATTGTTATAAATTGTGAGTCACAGGTACATAGCCTTTTACAGCTTGCATGACTAGTTTTAACCTTAAAAGCTACCTACTCTTGTTACTTTATTTTCTTATTATACTTTACACATTCGTTAAACCTTCATCAGTTTTTGAAAATCTCAAAATTAATTAGTATTAAGTTAAACACTAAGTTATATAATAAGTTACGCTTTGTTTACCAATCGCGCCCTAACACTCAATCTTTATCACTCAAACCTACATGGCATACGCATATCAAATTCACAAACCTTCAAACCACATATTCTTTTACACACTCACAGACACACACACTCACCCTCATCCACACACAAAGTAAAAATACGAATGTAATAACGTTATCCTGCATCTATAAAAAATATCTAAATGGATAATACTTTACTCACTTTGAAAGACATCGATAATTCTGAAATAGCTCAAGTTTTTTATTGTGATATTGCTGACTTCTCTAAGCATATAGCGCCTTACTCCCCCGGCTTTGCAATTGTTTCGCAGAACATTAGATCTGTCTACTCTAATTTCGATGATCTTCAATTAAATTTACTCAATCTTAAAACGGATATTGATTTAGTCATCCTAACCGAATGTAGACTGAACTCAAATAAACCAATACCTCAAATAACTAACTATAACTCGTACCAAACTACAAACCATCTAAATAAGGCTGATGGAGTGGTCGCGTATATTAAAAGCAGTCACAAAAATCAAAAAAGGGAAGTAAAGTTAGTTCATGCGTCTTGCTTGGAGATTCATGTTACGCCTGACATTATAGTTATTGCAATTTATCGATCTCCTTCAACTACGAACGCAGACCAATTTATTAACTCGTTAAACAATCACCTAGTCAACCTTGCATCAACTAAAACTATAATAATCACTGGAGACATAAATATTAACCTAATATACAATAAAAATGAGCTGTCACACGAACGTACAAACTGACTTAACTATCTTAATATGTTGGCAATGCATGGTCTACTTCCTGGACACTCGCTTCCTACGAGATACAAAACCTGCCTTGACCACTTTATAATAAAACTAAAGCCTGGTAACCAAACTGCAACCATTGCAGTCATTCACACGACCATTACTGACCATTTCATGACCTTTTTAAAAATTTCAAACCATACTAACTTAATCAAATGCTCAAAAACAAAAACGGTTTTCAATTCGGAGAAAGGCCTTGAACTTCTCAAGGCCAGTAATCTATCAGACCTATTAAAACTACATAGCCCTAACACCCTTACGAATAATCTAATTGATATATTACAAAATTGCATCACACTTAGTACAATTACTATGAATATACCTGTGAAAAATAGACTTCTAAAGTCATGAATGACAATTGGCTTGCTGCGGTGCATTATAAACAGAAATCGTATGCAAAAGAAACTTAGGCTTGATCCATACAACGAGGTGCTAAATATCACATATAAAAGGTATCGTAACTACTGTTGTACCATTATTAGAAAACAAAAACGTAAACATGACAGAGATCAACTTTCTAAAGCTTTCAGAAATCCTAAAAAAACATGGGCTATCATTAATGACATCACACAACGCAAACCTAGAAAAACGAATAATGTGCAACTGCTAGATATACACACTACCCCACAACACGCTGTTGACGAGGTTAATGACTACTTCTGTAACATAGGCAAACTTTTTGCTGAAAACATCACAACTTCTCAGTCCTCAATAGGAAATTATATCAAGCCTGACTCATCCTCGGTAGACAATCCTTTGGCCACATCTTTTGTTCTTCTCGACACAGACCCCGACGAAGTTTTAGCCACGCTGATGAGCTTGAAATCAGATAGTTCCCCTGGTTGGGACAAAATACAAGTCAACTTTCTAAAATCTGCACATGAACAAATTGTACCAATCATAACCCACTTAGCCAACATATGCTTCAAGCAGGGAATTTTCCCCGACGTGTGTACAAATCAGGAGATAAGTCTGACCCGTCTAACTATAGACCAATTTCGGTCCTACCATCCATTTCAAAAATACTTGAGAAGCTTATAAACACACGCTTGATAAAATATCTAACTAAATATAAAATACTTTCGCCTTCTCAGTTTGGGTTTAGACAGGGCAAGTCTACCGAGGATGCAGTTCTAGCACTAACTTCTGCTTTGATAGACGGTGTAGATGGTGGAGCCAAATGTCTAGCTGCTTTTCTTGACCTAAAAAAGGCCTTTGACACAGTGTCTGTCCCTTTACTTTTACAAAGGCTTGAACGGATCGGAATAAGAGGACCTGCTCTTGAACTTTTCAATTCCTACCTCAACAATCGCAAGCAAAGGGTTAAAATTGCAATGTTCACCAGTTGCGATCAAACGTCAACTTCGGCGTCCCCCAAGGCAGTGTTCTTGGCCCGACCTTATTCCTTATCTACATTAATAACCTCTGTAACATGAAGATTGATGGCGGGCTCATTTTCTCATACGCCGACGATACTGTCATTATCTTCACTGCTAAGACTTGGGATGATGTTCGAAGGTTGGCCGAGCGTGGCCTCGCGAAGATAGCAGCCTGGCTAAACCATAGTCTCCTCACACTAAACACCTCCAAATCCAACTACATCTGTTTTACTAAGTATAATAACTCGCAACCGTCTCAAGATTTCCAGTTGAAAGTCCATAACTGCCTTAACCCTACTACTAGCAACCACGGCTGCTCTTGCTCAAAAATTTACAGGTTACAATATACCAAATATCTAGGTGTTGTGATTGACCAGCGCCTGTCTTGGCATATGCACACCGAACTTATTATGAAAAGAGTTGGGAAGCTGATATGGACTTTTAAAACACTGAGACATGCAGCTACAAAGCAACTTCTGAAGCAAGTATATATATCACTGGCCCAATCTAATAAATAATCTAATGTACTGTCTGTCTTGCTGGGGAGGGACAACAAAACTAAAATTTTTGGAGCTTGAAAGGGCGCAGAGAACCTTAATTAAGGTCATGTTCTTTAAACCCTATGGGTATCCCACCCACAACCTATATCTATTATCAGGCCTTTTGTCTCTGAGAAAGCTTTATTTGCTTCAACTTATCTTAAAAATACACACATCACTCCCGTATGACCCCTCTAAGTCAAAAAGCAGAAGGAGCTACTTGGTCGCTCCAACTGTCCACGTTAGATCTGCTTTCGCTAAAAGATTGCCTTTTAGCGACCACGACCCACGGCAATCGTCTAATTTATATAACTTGCTGAATAAAGAATTGCGGATATATTCCATGAAGCTCCGGGACTGCAAAAAAGTTGTAATCGATTGGCTTAGTACTAAAACTTACGACGATGTTGAGTCTATTGTATCTTCTATTCAGTAAACCAATTAGTTACGATAAAATTAGGATGATGAGCGCATGGTAAGTGAAAGAAGACTTATTGTGCTTCTTTCGATCCCAAGACAGTGTCGCAGGGCTAACCGACAAACGATAACATACATTAGGACAGCTACGTTTCGTCTAGGCATAGCATGTTAATAACAATCAATAATCAAAAGTGAACAAAAATGAACTGAGCAATGCTCATTATATTGTATTTCACACACGACACAACCACTCTCTCATACTTACACCCACAATATCTCACACTCTCACACACTTACACCCATACTCACTCACTCATTCATGATACACATCAATCTCTCACACTCTCACACACTTACACCCACAATCACTCACTCACTCATTCATGATACACATACATACGTGATACATGCGTGATCTGCCTCTTCCTGTGTAACTCTCATTTATTTGTAAGAAGATTTGTATAATTTTAAGTCACCAATTTTAAATTTTAAGTCACCACTTTATTTTCAATGTAAAACTAATGTTAAAAACCACGAAATTGTAAATTCATATCTCACCATTTTATTTTTGCATGTTTACATAATTTACATAGTCTACATTTCAATTGCAATAAAGTGACAAGTGGAAGCGCGGAGTCTCCTAATACAAGCAATTCCTTGCTTAAAAGGTGATCTCCAATAATATGTATCACAATGCCAATTGAAATAAACGTTTTTATTTATTATTTATTTTGTTGCGTGCTTTCTACGCTTTGTCTGCAAATTGGGCTGTTGTTTATATGTGGGCGGTTTGGTTGAGGTCGACTACTCATACCATCTCTCTTTTTAAAGGCCTAATTTGTGTTGCGTAAATCTGACTACTATGGAAACGAAAATTGAAATTGGATGGATCGATGTTTTTTAATTATTTTACTTACGCGAAAACTACTGAACGGATTTTATTTAATATTTGCAGTGATTAAGCATATAATGTACATAAAAATAGCACATGGGCTAAGTTTTGTCGCGATAACCATCACCTATGTGAGCGAAGCAATGGACAGAAGCTAGTCTTTACTTTTAGTTGGATGACTATTTAGAACCTTCGTTCAAAAGTAGGTTTATACCTACTTGTGCACTTTTTTGTGTCACGAAGAAAGTGGAGTAAAAAATTTGAAAATTGTGAATAAACTTTTATTTTGCCTATTATTATTACAGCTACCTGTTAAATGTCTCTACACTACCTAAAAGTTGACTGATAGGGAATGCCTTTGGCATTAGGTCCGCATTGGTAATTATTTTTCTGTTATATGCAAGAAATATTGTGCTACGATAATTTGAACTGAATTCACTGAGTGTGTACTTACCTTAGACAAAGTAACCCATATGTGAGGTAGACGGCTACAATGAATATCCTAAGATACGATCGAATAGGTAAAGTAATCCACGAAAATCGAAAGTCGACGTTGTGGAATTCGGAGGAACTTGAACTATTTTCGGTTGACTGACACTTGGAACAAATCTGAGGTGTCTTGTAAGAAAGCAATAGGAGTACAACGTTGGTTAGTGAATTTAGCGAGAAATAATCGTTTATCTTGGTTACTTGCAAGGAGATATATTAGGAATCGGAACAAGTATTATATTATATTTTTTATGTATTTGACGAATACATCAAATTATTGCGTGATATGTAGGTATGTTCATTGGGGACCGTAGGAGTGTAATAAGAAGGGATTACTTACCCAAAATTTCCACGAGATCGGCAGAAACGAGCACAATAAAATGCTAAAACTGCATTCGTTCTGTAAAAAACCCTAATGTAAACGAGTTTATAAATAATGAAATACTAAGTTAAGTGTTTGACAACCGTCTGGCTAGGATGTTGGGAAGAGAGTAGCAGGTTAAGGCTTTCTATGGCTATGACTGACTAATGCTGAGTGCGCAGATAGTGAACAGAATTACAATTTCTAGAAAATATTTGATCATTATTACAACGTTAAATCATTCAAATTAGCTTCAGCCGAGGACAGAATGGCGTAAGGACCAAAATTTACTAAAGAAAATATTTTAAGGTTATATAAATTTGTTATTTAGTAAGTATGAAGATATTCTTTTATTACTTTCTTTTATTGACAAGGACTTTTAAATTATTCAATGTGCATACCAGTCCTTAATAGGACTGGTATGCACATTGTGCGTAATAATAATCATATTTCCGCCTTAATTTATATATATTTTGAAATGAATAGTTTAATATTTTACTATGCCCAGCCTGCAAAACTTTAAGGAAGGGATAGCATAGTGGAGATACCAATAGACTGCCACGTAGAGTTTTATAGCGTCGAATCCACGGCGCGCGTCACTGACCTTTCGGAGATAAGTGCGTATTGAAATTTAATTATCGCTTGCCCTGTTCCTTGAAGAGGGCGTTAAATCGTCGGTCCCGGCTGTCATAAAGATCTTTGACAGTCGTTACAGAAAAGTTATTACTGAGCGCCCAGTATCGAACCTGTTCAAACGATACCACACTCAAACACACATTCTTGTTTACTAGTTCCCGTGAGAACGTCAACCACTATCAACTCTTTACTAGCAGTGCAAGATATTGGAATCATGGACGCCCTAATAACATAGAACATTATGTGTCTTTCTTTACGAGATGTAAGATACTGCTTCGTTTAGTGTAGCTTCCAAGGCTGGATATCATATTTGGGCCTTCCTTAGGTATTCTATGTCCAGCCTAAATAAGAAATAAAATCTTGGACAGTATGTGATAACATATTGTCCAAGATTGTATTTCTTATTAAATATTAATACCTACGTGATTCTACCACGCTAGCACGAAGATCAGAACATATGTTTTCTTTTTCAAGATTATTATCAAAGTAGATTACAATAGGCAAATATGACGGAAAAACGAAAAAGAGGACCAAAAAATTAATGCTTTGAAATTCTTATTTCAAAGCATTTCTACTTTTGCTTGGAAGTAGATAACATTCTTTGGGCTGTGTCGACACATCGATTTTCGCACGTCGCGCGCCGTATGCATTTTCATCGCCAAAATATTTTCATAAATCTTATACACAATATTCAAATGTCAGGCTCTTGAGAATTGCTGTGTAAATTGTACAATTTCAGATCTCAAAACCATTATTTGACGCCACTTACAAATACTCGACTGTGACAATTTTATTTTGCTTACAAAAGGACTGATTTACATAATACATACATATCGTCACGCCTTTTATCCCCGAAGGGGTAGGCAGGGGTGTATTTCTACACCCACTTTTCGCCATATATACATACTTTAGTCCCACGTAATAAGGGACGAGCCTATTGCCGTACCGGGCACATTTCCAGACTCCGTGCTGCTACTGAGAATTTCGTGACAGAAAAACCCAATAACACTGCCCGACCCAGGAATCGAACCCGGGACCTCCCGATCCCACGCGCACATTTATGCTGCGAGACCAACGAGGCAGTCGTATAGGGTTTGATGTCGAGTTTTCCGTCTCTACGCAAAGATGGTATTTGCATCGTGTTATTTACATAATAAAGTAAATATTACTGAGAAAATCATAATTATACGGCACCACGGTAAATTCAACTTTGAGAGTTATATTATAGAGTCGCGTTTTATTCGTAATCATTGTTACACAAATTGTATGATTAATGACATTGGAACAAAAAATGTGTTACAATGGTTCATAGGTTTCGTGGATCTTAATGTATATTTTTGTTAAGTCAGTTTCGACCTCATTGTAATAACTTAAAGCAACTGCGGTTCTCAAGCACAGATCAAAGAACAATTATGTTTATATTCATAGAGCATTTAAACACTTAGATGAGTATTACTTCTGAATCAAGAGATAAAAGCGATTCAAAATATTATTTATCTTATTTTGGGAGGATGTATGTATGTCTTTGAATTGGAATAATAATCAAAGAACATTACATTAGTCACGTAGGCTTAAATAATATGTAAATTATAGCCAGATACACAAAAATAACCGTGGTCATTATAAAAAAAATCCTAAGTGGGCAATCACACCTCCTTATCAGCTGGAGTAAATTTCTTAATAACAAAAATATCAATATTAGTCTGGTTGTTCTGGATTTTAATATAATAAGCGACTCATGATTCGCTTCAGACAACAAAGGCGAGCTCTCATTTTAAAGAAATAATATATGATTAATCGAATAAGACAACGACTTTATCAAAATAAGTGTTGTATTAACTAATAGTGAAATATTATATTAAAACTAGAAGATTCCCGTAGCTGCTCAGCTACGCACTTATATTCCTTTTTTATTTAACCGTTTCTCTCCTTTAGTTATTTTATTCTCTTCAGATGACAATTATTCCGAAGTAATTTACATACATAGGCGTTTAATATTCCTCTGCCTACCCCTTCGGGGAAACAGGCGTGAGTCTATGTAAGTATGTATGTAATTTACATCTATACTAATATAATAAAGCGGAAGAGTTTGTTTGTTTGTTTGTTTGGTTGAACGCGCTAATCTCAGGAACTACTGGTCCGATTTGAAAAATATACTTCAGTGTTAGATAGCCCATTTATCGAGGAAGGCTATAGGCTATATAACATCACGCTATGAGCGACGGGAGCAGAGCAGTAGCCTTAAATAACGCGGGTGTAACCGCTGGCATCGTAGAATAGAATAGAATAGTTTATTTGCCAAAAAATTAGGTGATACATAATAAAGGTCTTAAATTTATATAAATGAATCCTTGTACATTTTGCCATTTAGGCATGCAAATATTGTTACAGTACTGTGACAAAATCAAAAGGCACCAGTATATTGGTATCTTCACATAAGCAATGGCTATTAAAATCTATTTAGTACAACAATATCAAAAATCGTCTAGTATAAAATAAAATTAATACTTATTAGAACCTTAATTTAAACTCAGACTTAAAAATAGTTTATTCTACAGCTGCGAGACCTACAACAAGCTACGAGTTGGAACGAGTTGCTACAAAATTAGTAACATATTGTGCCTGACACTCAAAGTTATTCGTAGACAGAACCGTGGTATCTATATACGACGCCTGTTTCTTCAAATTACTGTGACTTCGTCTTATTTGTGTGTGATCATTTTTTTATACGTAACAATGGGATCAACTAATATATTTATTTATTAGTTATTAATTTTATTTATATGTATAGATATAGTTTAAGGTATAAATAAAGTCTTAAAATTATTTAATAAAACTTATTAATATATACAAAAGTGAAAATTTAAATTTAGAAGGCGTCATGATACTCATCCGCATCGCAGTCCATTGGAAGCGTGCCCAGAAGACTGGCAGCATTGCCTCGTTGTATGGCTATATTTATCTTTTGAGCCAAATACGTGCCAGCCCTCTGGTCATGCGAGGCGTCTATGAGTCTCTTTGCGAGATCTCTATAAAGTGATCTCGCACTTGGACCCCATGGCCCCAATGTGTCGACCCCAAACGGCTCAAATACATAATCTCCTATCGGTGATAATAAAGTAATGTTATAAGCGTCTGGTGATAGGCAGATCTCGGGTTCAAATCCCGGAACGGGCTAAAGTGTTACTGAGTTTTTCCGAATTCTCAGTAGTAACACGGAGTCTGACAAAGTGCCCGAAAACGGCATTAGGCTCGCCCTCTATTACGTGTGATCAAAAATTCATAATATGGTGAAATGTTGGTGTAATATTACACCTCTCAGTACCCTTTCGGGGATACAGGCGTGTGTCTATAAGAAAAATATAGAATATTTACTGTTTTCACTTTCAGACATACAAAATTAACAGTCTATATTTATATAGAAACTAGCTTTTGTCCGCCGCTTCGCGCGCGTTAAATTCGGGGTAACACATATCTACTTTCAGTCTCAAGATATGTGAAGACACTCCTGATTATTCTAAAGACTTCAGAAACTCTATGGGGTACAAAGTAACTCGGTCAGTATCCATGACATTATCTACCATTATCTACTGAAAGGTACATAATAACATCACAATATATCTCTATAAACATTTTCGCATTTTTAATATTAGTAGGGACAATCGTTTCAGCCGTTTAAGCTTATTATATAATTATTATAGTTTATATATGCGAACAATTTTATGTAATAGGTCGGGGCAAAAGTATTTTATTATTTCGAATGTATTATTAGTAATCAAACCTCTTTGGCTGTACTGAATGTAACTGGCTGGTTTTTCAACGTGCACAATATGACATTATGTATGACGTGACAGTACTGACAGATATGTTAGCACATGCGCAACACTCAATTAATAGCGCATGCGTTCTTACTTCCAAGAGGTAAATTTGTGCCGTACAAACTTCTACCCTCCCTACAATCCCTCCCAGTTTAATTTTTGCAACTTATGGTAGCCTATGTCCGTCTCCATGGTCCAATATATCTCTATATTAAATAGCAACAAAATCTGTTCAGCCGTTTTAGCTTGAAAACGGAACATACATACATACATACATACATACACACTTTCAAATTTATAATATTAGTAGGGATTTCATACAATTTATAGCCCCCTGGCAGTCTGGTTTGTACGAGCGCGATAAATTAAAAAACTATCGACCCGATATTGTCAGGTTTCCTTCAATAGACAGTGTGATTCATGAGAAACGACTCGTCTGCACGGTTGGCGTAGTGGTTTAAGCGGCCGCCTCGCCGCTTGGTACTGCGCCATGTGTTGTGGGTTCGATTCCCACACGAGACAACACTTTGTGTGATCCATAAATGTTTTTTTCGAGTCTTAGTGTTCATTGTGTCCGTTGGTTGTATGTTTGGAAAGTCCCCCGCAACACAGGATTTAGTCCTAGTGCGGGAGATGTCCTTAAAAACTGGAAGAAAAAAAGGTTAAGGTATATAATGCAATCGGGTGGAGCCGCGGGTTAAGTTTAGACATAAACAAATACATAAAAAAGGATTTATATACATACATAAAAAACGAATCAAATAGGATCAGATAATAGGTGACCACGACTCGGTAAGCGTAAGGTAGGGCGGCAGATTGAGATAATAGATTTAAGCTGAGTGTTCGATTGTGTAAAGTTTACCACAACGCTCGATAGATGGCGTTGTACCGAGTTTCTGAATCGCGATGTTAAGATTCTCCGAGGCAGCTATATAAGGAACCGAACAATTAAAATTTTTAACTCGCATCAAACGGTTGTTTCATTTATTAGCCAAGCATACCGTACCAGAGCAGCCGACGTTCAACCATTTTTTGGTCCTTCGAGCCGGATGGGGTTATTGTGTAACAACAATATTCCTCCTCTCAGTTGTTCGTTCCGTTGGCTCTTTGTTTATCCTGTTACCCCGCTGGTAACAGTGTACGGTTCAAAGTTCCACAAGAATTATCCTTGAGTATACAAGTGTGTAAGGCGCTATAAAGCGACAATCATCGCTACTTGGAGTTGTGACAAGAATTGGCAGAGGGCGCTGCAAGTGCCTTTGAGTTCGAGCCTGCGATACGAGAGGGCGCCACTGGGCATCCTATATCTGGGTGCGTTTGGAGCTTGTGACGTCAAGGGACGTGACGTAACATATCGACAGTGACGTGCAGTGAGAGGTTTGGTCAAGCAAAACTGTAAGTAGTGAACAATTAGTAACTTTGAATTAGCAGTGGTAATATCATCAACTTAGAAAATTTGCAAGTGTCTTGTATTTAGTGAACTTTAGTAAAGTAGAATCATTTGGGACTTGTAAAATTTAGTGTTAAATTAATTGTAGCTTATAAAGTAATTTAGACTTAGAATAATTAAGTAAATTTGGTTCAGACGGGGAATCCATGCCCGATTTTGCCCCGAAGTACAAAGTAGTTAAAAGACTTGTAAAATTTTCGGTTTTTGTCATAGACTTGTAATTTTAGCAACTTAGTCGGTAGTGTAATAATCTGTAACTTAGATATTTGAGCTTGTACTTTGGTGAATTTATTTAGTTGAAACTTGTGTACATTCATAAAAAATATTTACAATGAAATCATTAATTAAATTACAAATTAATAACAAAGCAATAATTGAAAAGGCTAGAATTAATTATAAAAAATCACCCAAAGATCGTATAACACAAACATATTTACAAACTAGATTAGAATCATTGGAAGAACAGTGGAAACAATTTGTAAAAACACATAGAAATATTATAGAGAAAGCGACAGATATTGATTTAAATAACGAGTACTTTTCAAGTGAAGTATATGACAATACCGAGGAGTTATACATATTATATAAATCAGAACTCAAGGAACAAATGAATGTAAACACAAATATTAACATAACTTCTAATCAACAAGAAAAAACATCGACAAATGTAAGATTACCAAAAATCAGTCTACCCACATTTTCTGGTTTGTATACTGAGTGGACCACTTTTAGAGATTTGTTTTTGTCTCTTATACATAATAATGTGTCTTTGGACGATGTACAACGTCTTCATTATTTAAAATCACATTTGTCAGGAGAAGCAGCTCAATTACTGCGACATACACCAGTCACAGCCGCTAACTATAGTGAATCTTGGGCTATTTTATGTAAGCGGTATGATAATAAGAAATTTTTATCTAACAGTATGTTAAAACGTTTTGTCAAACAACCAGTTATTGTAAGGGAGTCTTCAACTTCTATTAAAAATCTTTTAGACACAACAGTCGATTGTTTGCATGGTTTGAGTACCTTAGGCATTGATGTAGATTCTTGGGATACAATTGTAATATTTTTAGTGAGTGAAAAATTAGATAACGAATCTCGAAAGTTGTGGGAATCTAAAATTAGTGTTGATGATAATTTACCTACATTTGTTGAATTTAAAACATTTCTTGAATCGAGATTTCGTGCTTTAGAATATTTAAGCCCTAAGCCCAGTAGCCAACCCAAGAATAATAGTCAACATTCTAATGTAAAGACTTTTCATGTTGCTTCTTTATCCTGTACTTTGTGTTCTGGAGACCATAAATTGTGCCATTGCAAGCAGTTTGCAAAGCAAGATTGTGATGCACGTCGCGACTTTGTTCGAGCCAATAAGTTATGTTTTAATTGTTTAGGAAAAAATCACGCCGTATATTCTTGCCGTCAGCCCACCAAATGCCATCTTTGCAAAAAGAGACACCACACACTACTTCATCCAAAAACAACCGTCGAGGCCACTGAACCACTAGATGGTTCAGCGGACAGGAATGTTGTGGTAGCCGCGGCCGCCGCTTCTTCCAATCAATGCGAGTCAACCAACACCATTTGTTGTTTTGCAGATGTACACAACCAAGGTTTGCTTGCCACAGCCTTGGTCGATATCGAGTCAAGAACTGGTACTGCCATTGTTCTAAGAGCTCTAATGGATCAGGGCTCTCAGGTATCCTTTATCTCGGAGGCCGCAGTACAGTTACTCGGTTTGCGTAAAACACCTGCTCACACCGACATTCTACGACTAGGCGATGATGAAGGGGTTTCGATGCCTTCTAATTGGATAGTAAGGTTTAGATTACAGTCACGCCTAGATCCCACATTCAGTTTGTATGTCGATGCCTATGTGCTGAACAGACTCACATCACGACTTCCTGAAAGGAAGATCGTCAATGTATTGCCGTCAATCTCATCCTTGGAACTTGCAGATCCGTCTTTCGCTACCCCAGGTAAAATAGATCTCCTGCTGGGTACTCGCGTGGTCGGTGAAGTTCTAATGGACGGTTTGGTCAAGGGCCCGCCTGGAACTCCAGTTGCCCAAAGGACCAAGTTAGGGTGGATCTTGTCTGGTGAGATCCACACATCGCTCAGGACTCAACCAGTATGTTGCAATGCAAGCGTGGACGTCAACGGGCTCTTGAGAAAATTTTGGGAGTTGGAGTCTGAGTCTTCTCCTCATCGGGTAATCTTGACTGAGGAGGAGCAGAAGTGTGAGGACTTATACTCCAAGACTACCACAAGAGATGCAACAGGACGATACATCGTCCAGTTGCCGTTCAAGACTGATCGTCCTAGTTGTGTTTATGGGAGATCCGAGGATATTGCTCGTAAGCGCTTCAACATGCTGGAAAGGAAGTTGTCAAGCAATCCTGAGCTAAGAAGGCAGTACACTGAGGTTATCCAGGAGTATGTTAGATTAGGACATGCTGAGGTTGTTCCCCAAGCAGATTTAAATAACGATGCCTTTTATTTACCGCATCACGCCGTAGTACGCGAGGATAAAAGTACTACTAAGGTTCGGGTCGTCTTCGATGCCTCTTGTTCGGGATACAACGGGGTATCGTTGAATGACGATTTGATGGTTGGCCCAACCTTACAACCTGATTTACGTCATATCATTATGAGATGGCGCTGCCATCCCATTACCTTAGTCGCTGACGTCATCAAGATGTACCGGCAGGTTAGTGTAGCTGACGACAGCGTAGACTTCCAACGAATTTTGTGGCGTGACAACCCAAATGCAGAGTTACAACATCTACGTTTGTTACGTGTCACCTTTGGTGTTTCTTCGGCTCCCTATTTGGCGGTACGTACTTTGCAACAACTGGCACGCGACGAAGGTAAAGGTTATCCTCTAGTTGCAGACCGAATCCTGAAGGATTTTTTCGTCGATGACTTTTTGTCCGGTTGCGAATCTGTAGCTGAAGGAGAACAGATATATCATCGGCTGAATGACATATTAGCACGCGGAGGTTTCCAGCTTCAGAAGTGGTCCAGTAACAACAAAGAGTTATTAAGTAAAATACAATGTGATACAAAGACAACACATAATTCAGTGGATTTCAAATTTGATAACATCATGAAAATATTAGGCTTAACTTGGAATAGAGATAGAGACGAATTTCATTATACTGTCCACCTTCCTCCACTGGAATCTCCCGTGACTAAGCGAAGGGTGATATCTGACATTGCCCGCTTATTCGACCCACTGGGCTGGCTCGCCCCAGCAATAATTACAGCTAAGATATTTATTCAACGTCTGTGGCTTTCGGGTATCGATTGGGACGATGCATTGCCAGATAACCTATTGACAGACTGGCTCAGCTACAGGAGTGGACTTAACAGTATAGTCGGTTTTCGCCTGCCTAGATGGATTCACACAAGCAAAAACGACCAGCATCTCGAACTGCAAGGCTTTTGCGATGCCTCTAATGAAGCATATGCTGCAGTTGTCTATACTCGGTCCATAGATTCCAACGGTCAAGTTTTCGTCAGTCTCGTGGCATCAAAAACCAAGGTGGCCCCCGTCAGACAGGTATCCATACCTCGTCTTGAGTTATGCGGCGCGGTGCTGCTATCAAAGCTTCTGCGTGAAGTTTCCGTCACCTTGGGGATTGACAGGAATAATATACATGCCTGGACTGACTCATCAGTGGTCCTCGCTTGGTTGGGGAGCCACCCCAGTCGTTGGAAAACTTTTGTTGGCAACCGAGTTGCCGAAATTCACACCAGTATGGACAGCGAACAATGGTCGCATGTTGAATCCAGGGACAATCCCGCTGATTGTGCCTCCCGTGGAGTAAATCCTTCAATGTGTGCAGATCTTGAGTTATGGCTGCAGGGACCTAGTTGGCTTAGAAACAACATTATTGATTATAGTAGATCAAAAATCAATCAAACTAACCTAGAAGAAAGAAAATCAAATACTGTGTGCAATGTAACAATAAATAGTAAAGAAGAGGATAACATATTCACAAAATTTTCATCTTTAAGAAGGTTAACCAGAGTAATTGCTTATTGCAGAAGGTTTCTAAAATCAAAAAACAAATTAAATCAGTATAAATCTTACAATAATTGTTTAACATTTTCAGAAATTAATCAAGGTCTTTTAACATGCATCAAAATGTGTCAAAATGAATACTTTTCTAGTGAAATAGATAGCATAAAGAAAATAGGCAAGGTCGATAAAAAGGGCAAACTTGTGCAACTGAATCCCTATCTGGACGAAGATCAGATTATGAGAGTTGGCGGCAGATTACACAGGGCTCAGATTGAAGATACCATGAAGCACCCTGTTATACTTCCAAACAAGTCGCACTTTACGAACCTCATAATCACTGATGCTCATGAACGCACTCTGCATGGCGGGCCACAATTGGTCCTTAACTTTTTGAGATCCAAGTACTGGATTCTCAATGCGAAGAGTGTAGTTCGGCAATACGTGCGCAAGTGCGTAACTTGTATTCGCTACTCAGCTCGAGTTGTACCACCGTTAATGGGGCAGTTGCCGTCAGCTAGGGTCAATGCTAGCCGGCCTTTCTCAAAGAGTGGAGTGGACTACGCAGGTCCTATTAGTGTCAGACCCACAAGAGGGCGCGGTTATCACTCCACAAAAGGCTACATTTGTCTATTTGTCTGCATGGCTACCCGTGCTATACATTTGGAGGTTGTCAGCGATATGACTTCGCAAGCGTTCATAGCAGCTTTCAAACGTTTCACAGCCAGACGAGGCCATTGTGAGGAACTGTGGAGTGATAACGGCACCACCTTCGTCGGAGCCAACAAAGAGTTGAAGGCTTTGTTTACTCAAGAAAGGTCGGGCGTAGCATCAGACATAGCGGATTGGCTGGCAACTAACGGCACAAATTGGCACTTCATTCCACCCCACTCTCCAAATTTTGGAGGGCTTTGGGAAGCTGGAGTGAAGTCCACAAAACATCACCTCAGAAGAGTGGTAGGGGTCAGTACACTTACATTCGAGGAGCTGACTACCGTTCTCGCCCAGATAGAGGCGTGTCTTAATTCGAGGCCCATCTCTACGTTTAGTGGTAGTCCCGAAGATCCATACCCATTGACACCAGGCCATTTTTTGATTGGGGAACCATTACTGCTTCCTCCTGAGTCAAACTTCGAAAGTTCGAATGTCAGTACGTTAAGGCGATGGCATTTGACTCAGCGTATGGTCCAAGATTTTTGGCGTCGATGGTCTCATGAATACCTTGTCCAGTTTCTGCACAGATACAAATGGTCCCATCTGACAGCGGAACCTAATGAAGGGGATGTAGTTTTAGTTATGGAGGATGACATGCCTCCTGCAAGATGGCTCTACGGCCTTATAATCGAGAAACACACTGGCTCAGACAAAGTCACGAGAGTTGTATCATTGCGTTGCAAGGGTTCTGTGATTAAGAGGCCCGTTTCTAAGCTAATAGTTTTACCTATTGCTTCTTAACTTTGTATTAAGATATTTTGTATTGAGATTTTCTCATAGAATGTGTATTTGTATTAAGTTTGTTCGGTTCAGGCCTCATTTGTGAATCTAAATTATGATACGGTATAATTATGTCACTAACTATACAGTCCACTATAATTATTGTTGTGATACCTATCATATTTATTTGTGTAAAACTTTGAAGTAAAGTCTACGTCATGGTGGGCGGTTACATGTGTATTTTTATTGTTAGTTTTAATTATTGTTACGGACATTCTGTCCATGGTGGGCGGGATGTTCGATTGTGTAAAGTTTACCACAACGCTCGATAGATGGCGTTGTACCGAGTTTCTGAATCGCGATGTTAAGATTCTCCGAGGCAGCTATATAAGGAACCGAACAATTAAAATTTTTAACTCGCATCAAACGGTTGTTTCATTTATTAGCCAAGCATACCGTACCAGAGCAGCCGACGTTCAACCACTGAGTAAGATTTCTGTCAAAAACGATAAGGCTTACCGAACTGGAAGATTAGTTTACTAACTTAAAAGTCACTGATTTTCTAAATTTTATAGTAGGAAAAGGGGCTGATGTTTTACCAGCTAGCCAATTATATCTTTAATTAATTTATAATTAAGTTGCCCAAGATCGTTTGTACTAATTCGTGGCACAAAATTTCGGGAAACGAAGTTGGAAACAATTAATAATATTATCGAGGTTTTAAGTCGGATATCGTCACGCTACAGAACATTTTGTCGTCTGACTTATAATTTGTACTAATAATATAAACGGGAATGTCAGTTAGTTTGTTTGTGATTTTATGTCTTAACTTAGCTGATCCCGCAGATCCGCGGGGATTATACGTGTAAACCTTTCTCAGGAATTTCACTATCTAATGGTGAAAACCGTACAAAAATCCGTTTGGTAGTTTTTGAGTTTATCACGTTCATACAGACAGACAAGACGCAGCGAGGACTTTATTTTATATGTAATTTTTATAGATTCCTCAACTGCTGGATTATAGAAGAGAACATTTATTTAGCGTTTGTCCGAAAAGCCGCGGGTAAACAAACTATACACAACATTTTTGTGTATTTGGATATTCTTAAGTACACATAATATGTTATAGATAAATGTCACCCAGACGGCAAATAATCGTGCTCATCACACAATGATTTGTATTGGATGGGGATCAGCCGTATGGTTGACGGCATAGAACACTAGTGTCACCACCCCCTATCTTCTCGTGGGTGTCGTAAGAGGCGACTAAGGGATAACACGATGCAAATACCATCTTTGCGTAGAGACGGAAAACTCGACATCAAACCCTATACGACTGCCTCGTTGGTCTCGCGGCATAAATGTGCGCGTGGGATCGAGAGGTCCCGGGTTCGATTCCTGGGTCGGGCAGTGTTATTGGGTTTTTCTGTCACGAAATTCTCAGTAGCAGCACGGAGTCTGGAAATGTGCCCGGTACGGCAATAGGCTCGCCCCTTATTACGTGGGACTAAAGTATATCTGGCGACAAGTGGGTGTAGAAATACACCTCTGCCTACCCCTTTGGGGATAAAAGGCGTGACTATATGTATGTATGTATGTATGGGGATCAAACCCGCAATCGCACTTAGAAATCAGTGTCGCAGTTACTAGCCACTAGACCAACAGATCAGTCAAATATAAAACAGAAACTATCCTATTAATCTACTTTTTTTTCTGCCTGGCGATTATTAATCCCGGTCTATGCCAGAGTCCGCCTTCCTGTTAAATTCTTTCCATTTTGCAAAACGAAAATAACAATTAAATGGTAGATCCAAACGCTTTGGTACACGTTTTTATTGTGTGTCATCAATCATCGTCATTCCTTGAGAGGACAATTGCAATGTCTCGTAAAAAGATATTACGTAGGTACGGACTGTAACAGGCTAGAGGATATGTTGTGATCTTTTTCAAATAGAATATGATATAAAGTAACGAGTAATATAGTTGATTCTCTTCCTATTCTTTTTCCTAGTCCAAAGGACTGCCACGTACTTGTGACTCCTCTAGTGTTATTTAGGTCCATGGGCGGCGGTAATCGGTAAACATCAGGCAATTCGTCAGCCCATTACCTACCTATTACATAAAAATATGTGAATCATATATACTAGATAAAAAAACGCATTAAAGAACCAAGTCCATCAAAAAATAGGTTCAAAGTTACTGCTTGCAAATATTATACTATATTATACTAGACGTCGCCAGCGGCTTTGCCCGCGTCAATTATACATAATTATTATAAATTCTATCTATAAAAAAACGCATTTAAATCCGTTGCGTAGTGTTTAAGATTTAACCACAGACATAAGACAGACTTTGTTTTATACTATGTAGTGAAGACAAAACTTACTATAAGGAAACATTAAAATATTTTTGTCATGTGTGCGGACAGCCGAATTACTTTCGTATTCACAGTATTAAGAATATATAAGACACTAGGGGACGCCAGCAGCTACGCCTGCATTTTTTTTAATTTACCCGTTTTGGCCGATCCCGTGGGAATTTCGGGAAATCCCTTCTTAGTGCACCCCTACGGTCCCCAAGGAACGTACATGCCAAATTTCAGCTTCCTGCGTCCAGTAGTTTCGGCTGTAGCGTGTCTGTCAGTCAGTCAGTAACGCAAGGATTTTATATATTAAGAAGATTATTCATGCTGCCTGAATTTTCAACTGTAAATATGTTCACCAATTATTTATTGATTACATATTTTTGTTTCGCAGGTTATTTAGTTTAAGTGGAAAGTGCTTTAAAATCAGTATACAGCTCATCCCCCCCGTGGGATCTCCACCTTGTCGTGGTGGGGGGGCTCAGTAACCGTGGATTGGTCACCCGCGGTGAAGCTAAGAGGGATCCAGGAGGGGACGCTCCGCGTGGGCTTGGAGGGGCCTGCGCAGGATGCGTCCAACAGTGCGGGTGCGGGGAACAGTTCTGTCTGTCCCTCGCAGTCGGGTGCGGTCGCGGGAGGAGAGGCGTGTCGGTGTTGCGTTGCCGCGCGCCCTATCTCCCGCGACCAAATGGGGGCGCACCATTCGATGCGTCGCGATGGGGCCGCAGAGGAAGAGGAGATGCGGTGTTGCGTTGCCGTCCTCCCTATCCTCTGCGGCCGCTGGGCGTTTTGGCGGCGGAGTCCAACACCTTAATCCGTCGCCAAGGGGGTTTTGTTCGGGGCCCGCCTGACCATCTGGCGGGCCAATACCCGTCGGAGGATGGCGACGAGTGCTTTGGTGATGCCCCACCCTCCGACACACGGGTACATGGCGGAAGTCGAGGTGGTTTTTAGTGGAAACACCACATACTCCGGCTCTTATTTCCTCCAAGAGTCGGAGATCCAAAGGGATTTTCCACCTCGAAAAAAAAAAAGTATACAGCTCATAATTTTTTTTTTCGGAGCCCTTCATCAGGACGGCGCGCGACGCTGAGATGACATCAGTCCCGCTTCGAACATGACCGTTGTAAGACGGCCGAAACGTCGGTAAAGCAGAAGTATTTATCATCATTATCATCATCATCAACCTGCTATAGTCCAGTACTGGATATAGGCCTCTCCAGGTATTTATACCTTAAAGTAATTAAATATCGCGAGTAAGGCCCGTTTTAAACTATATATTAAAAGAATTTGTGTTTTATAATACGAGTCGGCCAGCCCCTTCTACCCAACCGATTCGCATGTTTTTTTTTTTAATGAAAGCTCTCGCTGCACAGATTTGTCATCAAACATTAGAAATTACCTAACTTGCACATTCATCAAGTTATATGCAAAAACAGTTTTCTCCCATACATTTTTTACGTTTTCGTAGCCGTAGTCAATGACTTTCCGCTTCTTTATATATGGTTCTCTTTGAGGTAGGCGTTTCGTTATAGGCCTAAAACACGCGCTGAAAAGAGCTTTTTCATTCGATGGTATGCTTATTTAAATTGGGTAAGTTTGAAGGAAGATAGGTGTGGACATTGAACTTATTTTTCAATATTTTCCCATAAATTTCTTAAGCTTCCATTGCTTTCTCTCTACAGGGACGGTTCTTAATTCAAAAATATTTTTATGGCATCTATCTTGTGGTAACTGTCAGGAAAAAACGTTATGCCTCCTTAAGGTGACCTTGCCTTACTTTCATACGGGTGTGATTGTGGTCCCCCCCGTGGGATCTCCACCTTGTCGTGGTGGGGGGGCTCAGTAACCGTGGATTGGTGACCCGCGGTGAAGCTAAGAGGGATCCAGGAGGGGACGCTCCGCGTGGGCTTGACGGGGCCTGCGCAGGATGCGTCCAACGGTGCGGGTGCGGGGGACAGTTCTGTCTGTCCCTCGCAGTCGGGTGCGGTCGCGGGAGGAGAGGCGTGTCGGTGTTGCGTTGCCGCGCGCCCTATCTCCCGCGACCAAATGGGGGCGCACCATTCGATGCGTCGCGGTGGGGTCGCAGAGGAAGAGGAGATGCGGTGTTGCGTTGCCGTCCTCCCTATCCTCTGCGGCCGCTGGGTGTTTTGGCGGCGGAGCCCAACACCTTAATCCGCCGCCAAGGGGGTTTTGTTCGGGGCCCGCCTGACCATCTGGCGGGCCGATACCCGTCGGGGGGTTGCGACGTATGCTTGGGCGAAACCCGACCCTCCGACACACGGGTACATGAGGCACACGGGTTGGTTTTTAGTCAGTAAGAGTCTGACAGTCCCCTTCGCCCATCCCCCAGGGCGGAGGGACTCCATGAGGATTTTCCAACCCGAAACAAAAAAAAAAAAAAAAAACTGGTGTGATTGTGGTGGTGTGTAAAATTATACCCGATGTTGGTCAAATTATCACTATAGTGAATAATCGCTGATGGCAGGATAAATTCCCCGAATGTTACCAGTTAACCCTTAATGATGGGTGAACTGATCTTTGATGTTGAGGAATTTTCCTTACATTGTATTTTAGGAAAAATTTTGTGTTTTTAAATTCCGGACTTTCTTCGGGCATCTTATTTTTTTTTTATGTGGTACATATTACGGCGGTTCATAGTACTATTGTCATATAATTATATTATTACAAGTGGTAGTTATGGTAGAAATTGTAGCTTTGGTAAGAATAGTAGCTTTGAGAGAAAAGGTAGGTACTTTTGACAGCACCGGCGGTTTTGGTAAAAATGGTAGTTTAAAAAACTGGTAGATATAATTAGTGTTAGTGTTAGTACGAATAGTAGTTTTGGTACAAATAGTAGTTTTGATAGGAATAGTATTTTCGGTAGGAATAGTAGTTTGGTAGCAATGTTACTTATGATTACGAGTATTATTATGTACAGTAAATATATACAAGTGATATAGAAGGTGTAACAGTTGCAGCACCTTACAAAATGTAAATTGTGTTGTAACGTAATACTACACGTATTGCGTTATAATATCTCGCAGGCGCTTAACGCCAGCTTAGCCAGACATCGTTCGCAATATTACCAAATATGGTCATATTCACTAGCCAAAGGCAGTTGTGAGTCATAGATTTATGCCTATATAAGATGGGTGCGCGTCGTAGAATGGTCACAGTCATGACGTTGGCTCAGTTCGCCGCGCGCTTTGGTTGCGAGCGGTCGTGTCTGTCGCGTTCTGACCCCGCTTGCCGCCGCACGAACCACGATAAACACCGCGCTCGGTACAAGTGCACCGATACACGTGCCGCGTCACAGCTACCTGAGGCGGCCGACTACCTGCGCCGCGGCCCGGGTGCGCCGTGCGCACTCAGGCGCCTGACCTAGTACCGAGCTAAACGGCACGTGTAAGCGCCAGTGGAAATTTCCATTTTGCGGTTCGAAATTGACGCGCTCTCATCGACGTCGACATTGTTAACACGGTACACGCAGTGGGCCCCCCGGATAACACAGGGTACACTGCTGTCCTCGGCTCCCGGTCTGCCACCAGCGGCAAGCCCCGGCGGGTCGGTTCAGCGGGTGCTTTGTGCCGGGGGGTGCTGACTGTACCGCCACCACCACCACAGATGTAACACCATCACCGGGGGGACGCCTAATACGGCATGCCGAGACCGTCCCCCTCCCACCACCCGCCCACGAGGCGGGCAACCCGCCCGCTACCGCCGACATCCAGCGTGAAGAAGAGGGTGTTTACCCGCTCCCAGGAAGCGGTAGCGTTGTCCGCGCTACACCGAATAGTAGCAGCGGACCAAGCCACCCTCACGCACCCCGCGCCTCCGTCGCGGCAACCGATGCCGACACCGACATCGACAGCTGCGTCTACACCGACGCCGGGGGCGGGGGAGGAATTTTTCAGCCTCCCCTCGCTCTCGCGCCCGGCTACACCACCGACGCCCGGTACCCCCACCGCCGCTGCGCCGACCTGGCCCAGGCCGCCGACTGCCTTACCCGCGTCGGCACTAAGACATGCGCTGGCCACTGCTGTACTGCGCACCATGACGCCTCTAAAAACTCAGCCCCTATCGGCGGCACACTCACTGCCACAGAGGGTACAGAAGACGGCCCCGCCGCCGCGCTTCCCCGCCCCGCCGACTACTGTAGCGCCGGACCGATTCCCATCGCCGCCGCAACAAGAAAAACGACGCGCGGTGTTTACGACGCCGCCGTTCAACTTGCCGGCAACTACGAGTGGTTCTCCGATGGAGATCGCAGGCCCGTCGTACGCTACCACTGTTGGCGTACGTGCCGCTTACCCAGCTGTTGCAAGCGCTGCTGTCCCCGCTGGCACGCTTAAGGTCAACGCTGCGGCTACCACTACCTCAACAGCCGTAGACAACATACCCACCACTGCCACCTCTGGCCCCGCCGCGACTGCCGCCGCGGGTGGCGTGCTCGCCGCCGATGATGCATCCGCTGCTGCTCCCGGAAAGAAGCCAGCCCCTCGCTACCCGCCTCTAGTTGTGGAGGTGCTCCCAGACTGGCCCACACACTTCCGTGAGCTCAAGAAGCAGCTCGGGCATGCGCCAAATGGACGCCCGTTCGGGAAGGGGGTCCGTTTTATTCCTAAATCCGAGCTCGAGTACCGTACAATACAACGGTACCTATACGGTTTGGAGTCAAAAGAGAAGATCTCCTGGTACTCGTACTCCCTTCCCGCTGAAATCAGCCTCAAGGTTGCCATGAGAGGCCTGCCTGTGAACACGCCGCCTGAAGAAATCGAGCGGGAACTCACTGAGCTCGGCTATGTGGCTGAGCACGTGCGCCCCATCCGACCTCGACAGGGCCGCCCCGGCTGCCTGTATTTCGCGCAACTAAGGCGCACCCCCAATCTTACGCCGGGTATTTACGAAGTGACGGAACTCCTTTGTATGCCCGGCGTTAAGATCGAAAACTGGCGCGGGAAGAAGGGTCCCGCCCAATGTCATCGCTGCCAACAATTTAGGCACTCTTCTCACAACTGCCACAGGCCGATATCCTGTGTGCGTTGTGGAGAAGCCCACGCTGCACGAGACTGCCAGCGCCCCCTGGAGGAGCCGCCCACATGCGCAAACTGTGGCGGTGCCCACACCGCGAACAACGCCTCCTGTCCGGTGTTTAAGCGCGAGATCCGGAACAAGAAGGCCGGCACCGTCGCTCGCACCGCCACAGCCTCGCGCCCTAAGCCAACCACGGTCGAGGACGGAAACGCCCCCGGCTCACTCATGGCCGCCGCCAACGCGCCGCAGGAGCGCGCGCGTCGCAAGAAGCGACGCAAGAAAAATAGAAAGGCCCAGACGCAGCAGCGGGCTCAGCAGGCTGCCGCGCCATTGAATGACGTCCAGAAATCCGCCGTGGTCGCTGCCCCACTTGAGGGGACGAAGGCGAAGCGGACGGCCCAGCCAACACCGGCACCTCCACCGGTCAAGGCAAATCTGGACCCCAGACATTCTGCCATCAGCATTCTGCAGCAAGTTCTGGTGGCCCTTCAGGAGCAGCGGGACCCTATACCGCTGATCTACAAGTGCCTTGCCGATCTATACCAGTCTGGATCCGCGTAGACTGAAAATCGTGTTCTGGAACGCCGACGGGATGTCACCAGAGAAGACCAGGCTATTGAAACTGCTGCTAGCTCAGCGGCAAGTGGATATAGCCCTGCTTAACGAGACCCACCTCAGACCAGTAGACAAGTGGAAGATGAGCGGATACCATGTCTACCGGGAGGATCAATGCTCGCCGGCAGGGACTGCTTACAGGGGTTTAGCAGTCCTGGTCAAGAGGAGAGTAGTCCACCAAGTGCTGCCAGTACCACCACTGCAATCCGCGTATGCCCTCGGTGTAGAGATCTGCACTGGAAGCCAGCCCACCCGTGTGTACGCATTCTACAAGCCGCCACAACACCGCCTCGCAGTGGCCGACATTCACTCACTGCTGGACTCGCCGCTGCCTACCATCGTTGCTGGCGACTTTAACGCAAAGCACACGGCGTGGAACTCCAACATTATCTGTCCGGACGGCCGCCGCCTTCTGGATGACGCAGACGAGTACGGATATGAAGTCCTAGGACCAGAGGTCCCGACACACTATCCGTACTATGCAGCCCACACACCGGACGTTATAGACATAGCCGTCACCCGCGGCATAGACACGGCCGTGCATCTCGACGTCCTGGACGACCACCTCATATCAGACCACCAGCCCGTGTGTCTGACTCTGGACGACATCCCGCAGACGATTCGGCTGCCTCCGCGATCACGCCAAGACTGGCGGGTCTTTGCCGAGTATATGGCCGAGCACTCGCCCTCCCTCCCCGTGGAGACACCCGCTGACGTCGAGCAGCTTGCGACGGACCTTAACACGACTCTAGAGTCCGCGCTTCGAGGGTCGAAGCTTGCCGCCGCGACCGCAAGGAAGCCTTCCCAGCTCCCCGCCTTCATCCTGGCGTTGATCGAGAAGAAGAGGAAACTGCGCCGGCAATGGCAGCGCTCCCGATGCCCGACCATGAAGTCCCAGCTCAACGCTCTGGCTGCGAAGATCTCTGCCGCGTTGGCAACAAAACGCGGTGGAGTCCTGGCAACGCACCATTGAGCGAGCCGGTGAGGACTGGTCGGGTATACATCGCTTATGCCGCCAACTCTCCGGGAAGCCATCTCCGATTAGGCCCTTGCTGGCCGGTGACGGCACCCCACGTTACCGTGCCGAAGACCGAGCGGAGATGTTCGCCGACTTCCTGGAGTCACAGTTCCAGCCGAATCCTGCCCACAACGTGCAGCACGTAGCAGAGGTCGAAAGGAAGCTTGAAGAATACTTCGAGCGACCGATGGCCCCGACAGAGGATCCTATCGTTGTCTCCCCTGGCCAAGTACAGCGGATGATTCGCCGAATGCCCCTAAGAAAAGCCCACGGGCCCGATCGGGTCACCAGTGAAGCTCTGCGCCACTTACCTCCGCGAGCAATCGCGACGCTGGCGCGCCTTTTCAACGGGATCTCCGGACCGGACACTTTCCCACTGCATGGCGGCTAGGCAGAGTTATCATGCTGCCCAAGCCGGGGAAGAACATCCTGCTGCCAGGAAGCTACCGCCCCATCACGCTCCTCTCGACGACATCGAAGCTCTTCGAGAAACTGCTACTGCTGCACATTACGCCACACCTTCAGCCACGCGACGAACAGTTCGGCTTTCGTGCCGAACACTCCACTTCGCACCAGCTCGCGAGGGTACTGCACGACATCGCGGTGGCTCGCAACAAGCGCGAGCGCGTCGTCGCAGTATTCCTCGACATGGAGAAGGCGTTCGATCGCGTGTGGCACGCCGGCCTGCTGTACAAGCTGTCCACATCCACTACTCCCCGTCGAATAGTTAGGATCGTGGCCACCTTCCTGCAAGACAGACGTTTCCAAGTGGCGGTTGAAAGCGCCCTGTCTACAGAGCGGCCCATTCGCGCCGGTGTGCCCCAGGGAAGTTGCTTGTCTCCAGTGTGCTACTCATGGTACACGGACGACATCCCCGTCACCGACGGCGTTAAGCTCGCGCTGTACGCCGACGACGCCGCCTACATCGCGACATCGATGAACGGTGCCCACGCGGTGAAGAAGATGCAGCACACTCTAGACGCACTTCCCTGTTGGCTGAAGGATTGGAGACTGACGGTCAACGTGGCGAACACTCAGGCGATCTCCATGGGAAGCGTGGCCCTGCCACAGTTGAAGCTCATGGGGGCGAGCATCGAGTGGTCCGCGACGGTGAAGTACCTCGGCGTGACCATCGACCGCGCCCTCTCCATGAAGCCCCATGTCAACAACGTGGTTGTCCAGGCGCGCGCCGCGCGCTCCCTCCTGCGGCCCGTCCTATCGTCTCGACTGCCGCTCCGCGCGAAGCTCGGCGTGTACAAGGCGTACATTCGCAGCCGACTTACCTACGCTGCCCCGGCCTGGTTCGCTCTCACTTCTGAGACGAACCGCCGCCGACTGCGTGCGCAGCAATCGCTTGCGCTACGCACCATCACAAACGCCCCTCGCTTCGTGCGGCACGAGACGATCTCCAGGGACCTGCGCGTCGATAGCCTGGATGACTTCGTGAGATGCCTGAGCACCGGCCTGTTCGAGCGCGCCGACAGATCGCACGCTCGCCATTTGCGTGAGCTTGCGCCGTACCATCGGCGACCGCCGGACCGAAAAGGCCTGCCGCGAGACCTCGTCTCCGTGGCAACCTCCCCCGGATCTTCATCTACGCCCTCTCTTGTGCTGGCTGATGGGCGCTCCCCAGGAACGCTTTCCTCGGGAGCTCGACCTCGCCAAGCGCAGGAGGGAAACACCTCCCGTGACCAGAGCGCCGCTAGTACGTCGGTCGCTCGCGAGGATTCTTCTTTGCGGGCTGGACCTCGCTAGCTGCGCCACCCACCGGACTTGACGATCCGTACAGACCAACGGCCCCACCAGGGCCCAACCCAGTGACCCGCCTGTAGTAGCAGGCGGCGAGAGATACCACCAAGACAGGATAAGCCTGGTACATGGTCACCCCGAGACCCCCGCAGGGGTCTACGAGAAGAACCTTTCAGCAGAATGGTCACTTTCCCTAGACATCGGAACGCTGCCGCTACACCTCGCGATTATTCTACATTCTACTTCCTATCTACTGTCCCGCTGGGGGTAAGCATATTCTAGTTGTCTGTGTGCCTATAAGTTCTGTCTGTAGTATCTGTGTCTCCTAAGCATAACAGCCGATCTAGGGACCGCCTGTTCCTGACCGGTTGTTGTGTATACTCTATGCTGTTTCCAGTTCAACCTACGAGCTCACTGCACCTGACGTTCTTCCTACGGGCTGACGTTCTTCCTACGGGCTACAAGCCACGAGCTGCTGGCGCCGTGCCGCTACTAGCCAGCTGCCACCCAAGCCTCCGTTCCTGCCTACGAGCTCCTACAGCCAGGCCACGGACGCCTGAGCCTGACCGCTCGACCCACATCGGCTGCACCGCCTGAGACCCGCTCAGCCTGAACATCGACCACAGAGCTGCCTGCGCAGCGCACCTTGGCCAGCTCATCGGCGACCCTACGAGCAGCTACCCTGCGAGCGTCGGAGAGCAGCAGCCAGCTCAGGCCAGTGCTTACCTAGTTCGGTCATCCTGTATGTAAGCGGTAGTGAGACATAATAAAGAACCTGTTCAGCCTAGCAGTGTTTCTCTCGAACCCCGACATCCTACCTGAGATTCTCCGTCTCAGTGGCGCCCAACTCTAATTGTCTCACTTCCAATTACTGCAGTTGTTCTTGTTTAGGAGGTCAGTCTTTGTAAACGAGGAGGTGCAGACATCAGCGAACCGGTACGTACTATTAAACTTGTGTATATCTGTGTTTTGCTGTCTATCTTTAATTTCTATTCTTATATAACTATTATGTGTTATCTTACTATTGTCTAATTCAAATTTCAACTACCGATTCCCTACGTAACTGTTCGCAATTTGAAATAACCGTATTTTATTTTTGCAAGTCACTATCTATTGTCTACATTTTTACACCGAATCGTCGTAGTTTCTTTGTAAAGCAGAACTATTGCAAACGGAGGGCTGTAATATACTTACGTTCTTTTCTATCATACTTATTTTATATCATCATGAGCACTAACCCTATCAAGTACTTCCTACTTAATAAAAATGAATTGGCCTACGAGGTCGCTATTCGCGGAGAGGAGCCGGCTACCTCTGTTTTAGGTTTACGGAAGCAGCTACCTAAACTACTCGAGCTGATTCCGAATGACGAAATCCTAGAGTCAGGCCTAGACATAGCAGACGACTTCAAGGGAGCTAGCCTGTCAGTTACCGATTTAGATTCGCGAATCTCTTCCCTTAAGGAATTATACGACCACAACTTGGCGAAGCGAACTACGGCTTTGCACAACCAGGTCTACCACAGATTGGGCAGATTAGACAAATCCGAACCTAAATACGGCAAGAAAATATCCGACCTGACTGAACGCTTTCGGATGCTGTCGGCAGAGCTATCTAAGATAGAACACTCGAATGTTCCGTCGGCGGAAGTTGGAGTCACGATGACTTGCACGGATTCAACCCCTGCACAGGCAGCGTCGATTCCGGTAACTGTCCACTGTGAGCATTTGAGGGTTGGCGAACTATCGAAACTCAAATTCGACGGAACAGGCTGCGTTCGCGAATTTCTACAACGCGTGACGGAATTTAGGACGGTTAGAAATCTACCTGCCAATAGATTATTCGATTACGCGTCCGAAATTTTTACGGGTAATGCGTTACACTGGTTTCGCGGTGTTAAAGATTCCATTTCTACATGGGACGAACTAGCTAGTAAACTCACAGCTGATTTTACACCGTACGACTATGATTATAAACTTTTAGACGAGATTCGTAATCGTACTCAAGGGCAAACTGAGGGTATAATTATCTACTTATCAATTATGTTCCAACTTTTTGCGCGATTGTCACCGAACACGGTACTAACCGAACATGAAAAATTAAATATATTGCTTCACAATATTAGACCGTGTTATTCTACAGTACTAGCTTCATGTACTACGGCTATAGACACTATAGACACTCTAAAAACACTTTGTCTAAACTATGAGAGGTTCCAGTGTTTAAGAGCACAATTTCACGAACCTAGTTACCCTACGTCTAACACAGTAGCACCTGATTTAGCTTACATAAATAAAAAGGACACGCCCGGTCACTATAATAATTCACAGTACTATAAACCGTCTAAACTAAAAAACTACGCTTCTGTCGCATCTATAAATGTCGAACCGAACGATACACCTGTGCCTAACCTACAACACTATGATGTCAACATGATATCTAAATCAGCTGTTCCTACAAAAATAACTAATAAGAGGTGTGTATTTTGCCCGCGCTGCCGTTCAACTGATCACTCACTAGGGACGTGCAAGCGAGAACGTTATCCGATATGTTTTAAGTGTGGCCTTAGGGATGTCAAGTTCGTAAATTGTCCTACCTGTAAAAATAAATCATTTTCAAAAAAACTAATTTATTCGGATCGTCGTTCGTCAAATAAGATGACAAACCCTACCGTTTGTACATCTTCTAAACCTAAATATTTTGACAAGGAAGACTGGAAAAATTGGCTGGACACTCTTAAAGTGTATTTTTCTAGTCATTCTGTGGCTGCCACCCGAGATCAAAAACTTAATACTGATTTTCGACCCTATGTTAATGTAACCATTAAGAATCTAGCCCTTACTGGTTTACTTGACTCAGGTTCTGCCGTGACTATATTGGGCAATAATTCTCATATAAAACTTATTTCTAAAACTAATCTCCCTTTGAATAAGTGTGACAACCCTACTATATTTTTTCGATCGGCGGTTGGTCATCGTCTGACACCGATCGGCTATATCAACCTACCCACCACTTTTAAAAATAAAACTTGTTATTTAAAAGCGTCCGTAATTCCAGAAGTCACTAGTTCGTTAATTTTAGGAATTGACTTCTGGAAAAGATTTAAATTGTTACCAAACTATATTAACTCTGTTTCTTTATCTAATAATTACTCTCGTAGTAATTCCTTGTCTAATAAAGTTAATGCTACCGTGTCAGCTATTGATACTAACACTGATAACGAGACTACTATAACCTCGGATCAGTGGTATACTACAATCTACAATGGCTGTAAAAACTCACCTACATCTTTCCCTAATTATTCTATCAGGAATGATAAATTGTACAGATATATGGTATCTAAATGTACATTGCGTAAAGTATTCGATTGGAAAGAGGTCCTACATACCTCGGGTAGAACTACCGCTATTAAAGAATACCATTCGGAACTCGCTGCGGGTCATTTAGGTATTTTTAAAACGTATAAACGTTTAGCGCAGCGTTATTATTGACCTGGTATGCACGCTGACATTATTAAGTTTATATCTTCGTGTGATTCTTGTGTCGCACGTAAACAACAAATCAATGGTCCTTTATATACACACACATACAACTTACGTCGTAAACCGGCTGGTATTAACGTGGGTGATACTGTGTGGAAAAGAACCTACGACAAATCATTTGGCGAAAAACTAGCTCCTAAGTTTACCAAGTGTACTATTATTGCTAAAAAGTCACCACTAGTATACGAATTAGCGGATTCGTCGGGTAAATCTATTGGCAGTTGGCACATTAAAGATTTAAAACTAATTAACTACACTGATTCCTAACCTAACTAGATTCTTTCATTGTACCTACCTGCAGTTTGAGTTTCATAGTCACTATCTACTTAGCATTGTCTACAGAAGTTCGGAGGACTTAGTTAGACGGATTTTTCTTGTCTAGACACGAAAAATCCTGCTGTACAGAGCGGGGTATTGTAACGTAATACTACACGTATTGCGTTATAATATCTCGCAGGCGCTTAACGCCAGCTTAGCCAGACATCGTTCGCAATATTACCAAATATGGTCATATTCACTAGCCAAAGGCAGTTGTGAGTCATAGATTTATGCCTATATAAGATGGGTGCGCGTCGTAGAATGGTCACTTTCCCTAGACATCGGAACGCTGCCGCTACACCTCGCGATTATTCTACATTCTACTTCCTATCTACTGTCCCTCTGGGGGTAAGCATATTCTAGTTGTCTGTGTGCCTATAAGTTCTGTCTGTAGTATCTGTGTCTCCTAAGCATAACAGCCGATCTAGGGACCGCCTGTTCCTGACCGGTTGTTGTGTATTCTCTATGCTGTTTCCAGTTCACCCTACGAGCTTACTGCACCTGACGTTCTTCCTACGGGCTGACGTTCTTCCTACGGGCTACAAGCCACGAGCTGCTGGCGCCGTGCCGCTACTAGCCAGCTGCCACCCAAGCCTCCGTTCCTGCCTACGAGCTCCTACAGCCAGGCCACGGACGCCTAAGCCTGACCGCTCGACCCACATCGGCTGCACCGCCTGAGACCCGCTCAGCCTGAACATCGACCACAGAGCTGCCTGCGCAACGCACCTTGGCCAGCTCATCGGCGACCCTACGAGCAGCTACCCTTCGAGCGTCGGAGAGCAGCAAGAGTCTACACTCCAGCCAGCTCAGGGCAGTGCTTACCTAGTTCGGTCATACTGTATGTAAGCGGTAGTGAGACATAATAAAGAACCTGTTCAGCCTAGCAGTGTTTCTCTCGAACCCCGACATCCTACCTGAGATTCTCCGTCTCAGTGTATTATGCAAAACCTGGCGATGAAAAAGAGTGACCGTGAGTTTTATTGCCCGTTCTTTCTCATGGTTCTACCTATTGCTTTGCGAACGTGGCAGTAAATGTAAATGTAGAAGCATACATTAATAATGTTTTAAATTTGAGTATAAGTAATTATTTTATAAATTTATTATTTTGACGTTCATAAGCGTCACATTGTGACCCAAATGCATAAAGGATTTTGAATTTGAATTTGAATTGCTACCAAAGCTACCATTCCAACCAAAAGTACAATTTTGACCAAAACTATAAACGTTATTATTACATTTCTAAATTATGATGGATTAATCCACACCCATACACAAAACAAAATAAATCGTGCTTCTCACAGAAATATTTAGCTGGATAACATAAATAAAACCTATTTTCTTACTTATAAAAAAAGTTATTTATCTATATTTTTAATTTTGATAATAAAATATTGACAGATAAAGAAAAAAGTGAAGTTAGCGGAAGTTAGTTTCCGTATATAAAAAGGTACTATGTGGTAAGTTAGTTACTTAAGTTTCTGATTTAATAACGTATTTTTTGTGTGTAGTTGTGTTTTCAATTATATAATGAAATTGAAAAATGCTCAAAGAAAGCTTGAACAAAGAATCTTGGTCAATGACAGCCCTGTTGGAGATTTGGTACCGGATGGTCCTCCTACTGCTAAAAAAATACGGGTGGAAACGGGTTCAGATTTGATTAATTCTACCATCAACAATTTTCTATTGATTTCCATTCTTGGTGACGGTAGTTGCTTATTCCGCGCAATTTCTTATTGTTTATATGGAAGTGAGAATAAACATTATGAAATTCGTTTGGCCACTGTTGATAACATTGTCAATAAGTGGGATGTATATAGTAACTTCACCGAAGCATATGGCCAGACCATTACAAATGCAACAGATTACAAACGTGTGATGGGTGCCAATGGACAGTACGCAGGGCATGCTGAACTTCAAAGTGTAAGTGAGCTATATCCCGAGTGCCAATTCAGAGCTCACCTGGCGAACAGTAATACGATTACTGACTATGGTACTGGCGAAATTGTTCATAACTTGCTATTTTCTGGGCACCTGGACGAAGGACATTACAGTGTCCTAATGGAAAGAATGGTAGTGCAGCACAGTCATATTGAAGAAGTTTCTTTCGTCAATGTTCAGTTATCCATATTATTTATATCCCTATTGCGCGGCAAACCATTCAGTAATGCCAAGGTGGAAATTTCACGATACCTAAGGTGCAACGCAAAGCCAATGTTGTGAGAAAATAAGTTTTGTGACATATTATATTTTTGGAAAGAATATCATCTTTTTACTTATTAGATAAGGCTACAATGTACTCATCATACGTAAGATATGTAAGAGCAGGCATCATATGTAAGAGCTTTTTTATAATATTAAAATATGCTGTGGAGCAGCACGGGTCCTCTAGTAAAATATTATAATGTATACAAATCGCGACAGTTTAAAATCGGTATATAGGTATCCAATAATGTATTATTATAGTGGTTCATTTCATATTAACTAATTTGAAACTCTCGCGATTTGTATATGTATTATTATTATGTATTTTGACCTCTTTCAATAAACGAACTTGAATCCGACTTGAAAATTAAACCCTCACAATTGACTGTCAACATAAACTATAACATTTTAACGAGAGGTACAGTCTTTAAAATCGCATTTTATATAATAAACTACAGGCTTGATATTGGATATGCTGTATTTACGATACAACATTGGTTTATACAGGAGATTATTACAAATATTTGCGAGACACTAAGAGATAACCGGATGAAATTGAAGAGTTATTAAACTAGTCTGGACGCCTATTGAATTAACTCTTCCAACTTTACCGGGATTAAAACTAGACGGGGAGCAAAAGGTTTATTTTTATTCGATAATAAAATAAGGGTTTTCATGACAAAACTTTTGTTGAGGTTTGCATTGGTAAAACTTTCACTGGCTGAAAATAAGAGAAATAGCTTTTTCGAAGCTTTTCTTTCCCTTTTAGGAATGTAATGCCCACTTGGAGTTTTAGTTGTTTTGATTTCGGAGTGTAATCTAATACTAATAATAACTAAAGCTGAAGAGTTTGTTTGTTTGTTTCTTTGTTTGTTTGTTTGGTTGAAGGCGCCAATCTCAATTTCTCAAGAAAATTCTTTCAGTGTTAGATAAGTCATTTATCGAGGAAGGCTATAGGCTATATAACATCACGCTATGAGCAACGGGAGCGGAGCAGTAGCCTTAAATAACGCGGGTGTAACCACGGGCATCATCTATAGTATATAAACGCGGATTAGATGCAAAAATTAAATATTTATTTTGGTTCAAATTCGCATATTACGAAACTAGACACAGAGATACGTGGTATATATCCCAAAGATTCTATTCCTCGCAGTTTTTGCAACTTGAAGCTGAATATATTGTATTGCTAACTCAATAAACAGGCACTAAGAAATATTGTCCAGGAAACTTTTATCAATTACAGCTGTATTTAGGCAAAGTCAAAAACACCTGACCCAGAAATATAATCTGTGCCGTAAAGTAATAATTTCATTTTTAGGGAACTAAGACCAAACACACAATGAACACTTGATGTTTCCTTTTAGTTTTGAACTTTATTATTTTAGAAATACCTAACGATCTCGTAAAAGTAAGACGTAAAAATATTACAATACCTCTTAAACCGTTTATTACAAAAGTTAAATGTTTTAAAATGGTTTAAGAAGGTTCTTCTATTAAATGAAACATATAGGAATGCTTAATAGGCTTCTGAACTTTTTTTTAAAGGACTAAAACTACAACACGAGTATTTTTTGCTACGTCTCATAAAAAATATAAAATACGCAAAATACTACAAAGTCATAAATAGCTATTACTATTTTAAGTCAACAATTTATATTGAAATAAATTTATCTATCTTAATAATTTATCATTTTAATAGAAGTCAATAAGCTTACCCCAAAAATTCCAATTCTTAAATAATTAATCTTAAAGGTTTTGTTACTGGCTGGCAAGAAATTCAAGCAGCAAATACTGAATTTTCTATTTAAAACTAAACGATGTAGTATTCTCCTAATCACGATTTTCCGTTCAACTGTGAAGTATATGGTGGCACACTGGCTCTCTTCCAAAAGCTTTATAAGCCACTTAGCGCCATTTTTCACAATGCTGCTGAGCATAACATTTAATATTAAATGTAGTGGGTATTTTATGTATTGACTCCTAGTTATATTCAGGTAAAATTGTGGCTTCATGTGTTCCATATGTTTTTCCATTTGTGCGATTTGTTTTTTATGTCTTCGACGTATTCTTGTCTATTGCTTTGATATGATTAGTGGGCCAGACTTTTTATATTTGAAGATATTAGATTTCTGGTAGATTATTACTCTCATTTATCTTTTATTTTCACAATTGTTCACGACTGTGTTACAATGAAATGAATATGTTACAAAGAAAATATTTAACGTAAATATTTTCGTATTTCTTAATTTTGTATGTCGTCTAATATTTTAATTTTTACGACTACGAATAGGCAAGGAATTAAAATAATCTAAAATATTAAAATTCTCGTGTTTAATCAAAACAAAATACATTTTCATTGAAGTTTAATCACTTTATGAATTAGAGAAACGGCCAGGAGTAATATTATTGTTAGGATTTCTGTCTAAATAATGATAATAAGTTTATTTTCTCTAGAATTCTTTACAAATTAGTCTTATTTTATGTGGTTACATATGTAAGTATTATAAGTATAACATAGAAATGGGTTAGACTACAAGAGGTCACCGTTGACGCCTGTACTAGTGTAAACTGTATTACAGTCCGTCAGCACCTTTCACCCTATGGAAAACAATTCAGAAAATACTGGTACTATTTTTACAATATGTTTTGTTTTGTTTATGTGGCTATATAAATAATCTTACAAACAAATCAATCCCTACCAATATTATAAATTCGAAAGTGTGTATGTATGTATGTTCCGTTTCCATTATCCACGCGAAAACGGCTGAACCGATTTTGTTGAAATTGAATATAGAGATATATTAGACCATGGAGACGGACATAGGCTACATAAATTGCTAAAATTAAACTGGGAGGGATTGTAGGGAGGATAGAAGTTTGTACGGCAGAAATGTTCCTCGTGGAAATAAGAACGCATGCGCGAATAGTTGAGTGCTGCGCATGTGCTAACATATCTGTCAGTACTGTCACATCATACATAATGTCATATTGTGCACGGTGATTACATTGATGTGAACAATGTAAAATAATGTCTAAACTATTAATTATATAATTACTACGCTCAAACGGCTGAAACGATTTTCTCTTCCTACTAAAATTATAAATGCGAAAGTGTTTATAGATATACAACATGTAACAAGTTTAATGCACATCTTGAAAGTACTTTGTTCAGAATCAGCTACTGAATCCATTTCTGACATTTTTAATATATTTTTTTAAGCCCTAAAATAACTAAAATTACGTAAATTATAGTCACTCATTGCTTTGAAAAGGCGAAATATACGAAAATAAACCTTAAGTCAACGTAGAACGGCTTCTTTTTAAATGCATTTGTTTAGTGGTTCCACGTACAGGAACGCACACATTAATACAACACAACAGCCGGTACAAGACAATAACACACAATTGACCACCAAAATATCTATCATCTTTCTTTCGCTTACGTATTAACAGCGGGAAAGAGCGAGACGTAATGTGTCTCACTTGTCACCGTCGCGTCGGTCGCCCGCGCTGGTAGGTACAGCGCCGGCCGGGCGGCCATTGTTGCGCTTAGATAAATAAAATTAGTCATCTACCTAGATTCTCTGTGAGTGTAGTGAAAAAAATGTTTAACAAGTTTACTTGTTTATTTACAAAATGTGTATTATCAACATGATGGTGCCCCCGCGCGTTTTACGTAGAACGTTCGAGATCATCGGGAAGTCGAATACAAGGAGCGCTGGATCGATCGCGGCGGTCCTGTCCAGTAGCCTCCTAGGTCGCCTGACTTGACGCCCCTGGACTTTTGCTTTATGGGGACATACCTATTAAGCCACTAGTTGATTGTGTCGAGATAACAAGTAGTGCCGGGAAGTTAAAATAAGATATCAGCTGCTTTTGAAACAGTGAAAAGAAACATTGTGTGTGTGAACTAAAGGAATATTTAAGCCGGGTGGTGGACACCTGATGTCAGCATTTTAAAAAGAGGACGCCGAACAAGTGACAATAAGCCTGTGAGTCATTTGGTTATTCTTTTATTGTAAAAAAAAAATATGATTCACAACTTTAAACACGCCGTTCTTCTGTAATTCTCTCATTGATACCCTTTTACTTTAATTTCTAATGTATCAATAATGCTAACTAGGTATGATTATTATGATTAAATTAAGATAGTCACAATAGCCACTAACGATATTAAAAAATGATAGACCGTATCGTATTTCGCTGTCGTTTGTTTACCACAGCAAACGTTTCGTGTGATTGTGTGCGTGCGCAGGTTTGTAGTGACCACGCATTTTACTTATAATGAAGTTAATACTTTCGATCAAAAACAATGTTTAGGCTAATAAAAAAAATATTTCAATGCATGCATTATGATAATAACAAGGTTTTCTAATTGGGGTGACTGAGGATGTGCGTTATTTCCGTTACACGTTGTATATATTGGACATGTATTGAAACATGGCTTTGACATTTGTCATGGATACTGACCGAATTTCTTTGTGCTCTATAGAGCTTCTGACTCTTTAGAATAATCAGGAGTGTCTTCACACAACTTGAGACTGAAAGTAGATATTTGTTACCCCGAATTTTACGCGTGCGAAGCCGCGGGCAAAACCTAGTATGATTAATATAATAAATTTAATACATTTAGAAGTTCTTAAACAACACTCAGACTGTGTGTTTGTGACTGTGTGTGTGCGAATATGTGTGTGTTTGTGTGTGCATGTGATTATGAAAATAGATCAGTTCAACTATGATTTTTTTTCCGAAGATTGAATTGAATGGTATACAGAGTTATAAATAAATAAAAAAATCAAAATCTTTATTCATATTAAGTACAACAACATGCGTTCCTTATTACTATAATATTTTTTTTGAGATCTTGTAGTTGTACATTTGTGATAATCCAAATAGAGTTTGCTAGCTCCTATACTAAGCAGAGCTTGTATGATAGGAGTTAGTGATTCTCCTCATATAAATATTTAAGATGGCAACCGGTTTGTGGAATATAACTACACTTAATATGAATTTTACACTTAAATTTAAACATTACAAAATACTTACTTTTACTGAGTTATATAGCTACTAAAAAGGAAATACACATTATACTTTTCGTTTTTTAATTTATTTTAGAAACAGCTTGATAATAATATTTCAGTTTGATCATAAGTCAGATAACGTAACCAATCTATAAGTTTGTTTTTAATTTCATATTTATTTAAATGGTTTATTAACACCCGCTTATTTATTCTATTATAATATAACGTTGCTCCCATTGCATCAAACTGATGGCTTGCAAAAGTGACATACTAAACGGCAGAAACTATTTACTTAAATACAACTGGCATTTGCTTCCCATTTCTTACACCACTGTGGTTTGGTTACGATTCTAACTTAAACTTTTCGTTCTTCGTCGCCCACGATAAGCCGTATGCCAGTTTCATATATTTTTGCTTTTAGCAAATAGTCATATCGCCGATTGAAAGCAACTTGACTCAGTCCTCTGGAGCACTCCAAGGCAGGCAATAGTTAAATATCTCATCTGATATTGATTTGGTTATTTTTTATACATAATGAAGTCACATTTGTTTTCAGATATACCGCATTGCCCAGCAATTTTATAGCTTCAGTACAAAGTTACTAAAAAACAAAACTGATTTTTGAGATCAACTACCAAAAAATACAGCCGAATTGCAGACCTCCTCCTATTTGAAGTCGGTTAAAGAAAACTTTACAACAAATAATATAATGATGCTTCTAAAACACGAAAAAATAAACGCATTTTAGATCATTACCAATGTAATTGTGTTGTTATGGTTCGTATACATTCAAATATTCCTAATATACTCACAACTTCACTCAACATGAATACGTATAAAATAGGCATCTTCTCTTTGACTGATTCAGTCCTTTAGTAAAGATGACTTAAGAGTCAGTGTCCATTAATATATTGTGATAACTTAATGTCGCGCTGGTAAGTACCTATTATATATAGGATGAATCTAGACTAGAATCTAGAGGACTAAATAGAGTATAACAAGTTACTTTATTTTTGTATCGCGCTGGTAACTTAAAAAGCGGCTCTTCCTATAAAGCTGAGATCAGCACAATGAGTGTGTCGCCTGATGGAGAAAGAATATACGACAATCGAAAGAAGTTCGATTTACGCACTAATACGATTTTATTAAATTCTAACTGTAATGCAACGCTCGTAGACTCGTCTGTGGTTCGGAGGGAAGCGATCGATCTCAAATTGCTTGTCAAATTGTACTGGCGGTAGCAGATCGTTGTTATTGGAACGAACACAGACATCGATCGTGCAGTCGAGTGTGATCTGGGATTGCGACGATTTTTGGATAGAGGATTCTATATTGGAATCGCCCGTAAAACGGTATTTTATTTCCTTGGTGGAGGCAATCTACCACAGTAGTATACATACGTGTCCCAGCCTCAGCAGCGAACCTCATGTATTATATTCTCCTAAAGTAAATTCAGCAAGACGATACCAAAAATTAATTGCAGACAAATCTTATATATTATACAATATACATATAAGTAATATTTTTCATAATGTTGAGGGGCAGAGGATAATATGTGAACACATTTACTCATGCTTGATCAGCAAACAGGGCGATGTTTTATGACACATTTATTTAGTAAGCTATATTTTAGATTTTAAGGGACCGTGAGCGAACGCGTTTCCACCTCCTGCATTATATTAGAAATGTTTTCTGTAAGTCAATTATAGTTCAAAAATTCTTCGCAATTATAAATCTCTTTACGAACAAGTAAAACTTAAAAGACAGAAGACATTTGATGCGATTTTTATTTCGATTTGCGTTAATCATATATTATTTATAATAGACAAAATGGTTAGAATATATAGCAAAACTTAAATAGTATTGAATAATATGAAACATTTTACTCGTAGGTACAAGTTGATATTATTTGTATCAAATAAGCGCCTTTCCTTTAGGTAAATTAAAGTCTGAAAAATAAGGTAACCAGTTAATACTTCTACCGTATTTTTTCACTACGGTCATTCAAAAGGCCACTGTTAAAGTTGTCCGACAAAAACCCAGTACTGATCTTATCAGTAACCAACCTTTAGGGAACAAGGAAGTGCTTACCCTTATAAATTTACTCGAATATTTTCTCGTATAGCCTTGAGAAGGGATCCTGACAGCTCTGTTGTTTTAGTCTAAGGCACGGATATCTCATTTGTCAAGATTACTGTGTTTTATAAGATTCATTAGCTAAACCTCTAATCTTATACATACATAGGTAAGTACATAATTATTCTATATCCCCTTTCCCGACAGAAATTACTTCGTATTTTTTTCATTGTTATAAAAGTGGATTATAATTGTACCAATATTGCAAGGTAATGAACCCTTGATGTTTTTAATTAGTTTGTACGTCAAGTGTAGTAATTTTTTTTTATTAAATTAATTTTAATAGTCAGAAAATCATCCAGAAGTATAAAGTTCCGTCACGTTGGACCCTTTATTTTGAAAATCTTGATATAGTTTAACCAACTATTTTATTTAAAACATTTGCTTGTTAACAAGCTTTCCAAAAACTAATAATTTAGGGCCTAAAAGTCAACAAGGTGGAAAATTTCAAAAAAATCTTTAAAGTTCGATATCTCAGAAACCATTAATTTTGGACCCCTAACACTACAAGACTGTTCAAATAACTATACATCGGAATCCTTAAGTTTATTTAACAAAGCTGAACGAAATCTATTTGCTGACACTGAGAATAAATCTTTATATCTTTATATAAATTCTGTAGTTTCTGAACAAAAGTCATTATTAAATAGTTTTTGCACAAGCGACGTAGAGGCGCCCGCTTACCAGCATTGGTGCCGCAATGGGACACAGATATATTCTATAATTAAAAAATAATTCCAATAATTGGATAAATCCTTTACCAGTGCGCCAAAGTTCACCTACATTTTCAACTCCGATAATTGGAAATCCGAAAATGTTCTTCCTAACATTTTTCATCCCAACAATCACAATTCCTAACTACTCTGTATCTAATGTTCATAACTCCGAAGCATTCAACTTCATAATGTCAGTAGCAATAAACATCTATTTTACTTTTATATGTTTTCCTTTTTTTTTTTTGTTGTCGGGTTGGAAAATCCTCATGGAGTCCCTTCGCCCTGGGGGGAAGGACGAAGGGGACTGTCAGACTCTTACTGACTAAAAACCAACCCGTGTTCCTCACGTACCTGTGTGTCGATGGGGCGGGTATCGCTGAAGCATGCCTCGCTACCCCCCGACGGGTATTGGCCCGCCAGATGGTCAGGCGGGCCCCGAACAAAACCATCTTGGTGGCGGATGAATTTGTTGGGCTCTACCGCCAAAACATTCAGCGGCCGCAGAGGATAGGAAGGACGGCAACGCAACACCGCATCTCCTCTTCCTCTGCGGCCCCACCGCGACGCATCGGATGGTGCGCCCACATTTGGTCGCGGGAGATAGGGCGCGCGGCAACGCAACACCGACACGCCTCTCCTCCCGCGACCACGCCTGACTGCGAGGGACAGACAGAACTGTCCCCCGCACCCGCACCGTTGGACGCATCCTGCGCAGGCCCCTTTAAGCCCACGCGGATCGCCCCTCCTGGATCCCTCTTAGCTTCACCGCGGGTAACCAATCCACGGTTATTGAGCCCCCCCACCACGATAAGGTGGAGATCCCACGTGGGGGTTCTTTAAATCACATGTCACGTACCTACTTAAACTACTTTGTCCCTTGAACCTTCCCTGAACTGGCAATAAAGTGACGCTTCAAAACCCACTAAAAGCACATTTTCATACCATCATTTCAGCCTAGAGACGTCCAGGACATAGGCCTCCCCCAAGGTTCTCTACACAGACCGATTTTGAGCCGCCCGCATCCAACCGCTTCCCGCGATGTTAACCAGATCGTTGATCCACCTTGCGGGAAGCCTACCCCAGGTGCATCGTCCGGTTCGTGGTCGCCACTCCAGAACCCGCCTGCCGCAACGGCCATCGGTTCTTCGCGCTGGCCTGCCCATTGCCACTTCAGCCTGGCAATTCGGAGAGCTATATCGGTGACTTTGGTTCTCCTGCGGATCTCCTCATTTCTGATTCGATCTCGCAGGGAAACTCCGAGCATAGCTCTCTCCATCGCCCTCTGAGTGACTCTGAGCTTTCGAATAAGGTCCATAGTTAGTGACCACGTCTCAGCGCCGTAGACCATCACTGGCAACACACACTGGTCAAAGTCCTTCGTCTTGAGACACTGCGGGATATCGGACGTAAAGATATGCCGTAACTTCCCGAACACCGCCCAACCGAGTTGGATTCGACGAATGGCCTCTTTCTCGAAGTTGGACCTACCCAATTGGATCATTTCTCCCAGGTAGACGTATTTGTCGACAGCTTCGAGTGTAGAGTTCCCAACCTGGATAGGAGCAGGTACAACATGGACGTTAGACATGATTTTCGCACCTACTTGTTGGGAGACTCCACAGTGGCCATCGAGCATTATTGTGCTGACGTCTTCTCGTCACTTCGATATATCGATAGTCAATTTGGCACCGTTGGAGAGACTGCAGCACTGCCCAGGTTTCGATCGAATGAAAGACTTTTTCATAGTCCATAAACGCCAAGCATAGAGGCTGTTTATACTCCTCGAACTTCTGTATAACCTGCCGCAGCGTATGTATGTGGTCTATGGTACTATAGCCTTTACGGAATACAACTTGTTTGGGAGGTTTTTGTTTCATATAAATGTTTGATTTCCAAAAATAAATGGCGTACTCCTTTCACCTTTTAAACATAGTCCCGTACATAGCTACAAACCACTTAGCTGAGTCTGTACGTAGCTCATAGGTTCGCTTCACTAAAATAAGGTGTATGCCTATTTTCTTTTGAATTAACAAACTAACAAACAACGTATTCGAAAGAACTCTACCGTGGAGGAATGACCTACAAGCTTGTTATATGCCAGGGGTTTTCCAATTTTTCCGGTCATTTATTTTAACAAACTGCCCCAAATAAACCGCGACATGCATTAGTAGCTACTTCATAAAATGTAACGTTGTGCCTTTGGAAATAGTTCTAAAATATTTTAAATTCATCATCATCATATCAGCCAAACGACGTCCACTGCTGGACATAGGCCTCCCCAAGGTTCTCCATACAGACCGGACCTTTTAAATTAGTTTTGGGTTTTTCTTTCACAGCTTAATAGTTCCGCATAAAAATAAAAGAAGGCTATAAACATTTCCACTGTTATAAATGCGAAAGTTTGTGAGGATGAATAGATGTATGTTGCTAATTCACTCAAACATTACTGAACGGATTAAGAAGTAGTATAATAGCTCCCTGTTTGCCAGTAATATTACGTTCGACCCTCTTCACCAATTTCCTGTTTTGCGTCTTCTAGGTACAAGGTTTTGCTAATTGCTGCAATTATCAGCTGGTTTTGCTTCTTGAGAATCCATTATAAACTACAGTAATACGACAAAATAAATAAATGAAATGAGTATGTTTTATCCTCATATCACATCTTTAGCAATCTTAATCCATTCTCCTTATAAGGACTAGCTCTCGGCCCTAGAACAATGAAATTTAAAACAGATTACACAAGTTTAAAATTAAGCGTAATGCTTGTATAAATATGGCACGGATGCGCAATTATTTTTACCACGGTGACTGTCTCAATTTGTTTGACGTAATAATATGTTTAATGATTTGCAAGGTATTTCTGATGTATTAGTTATATTGTCCGGCCAAGTAGAACGAATTTAGTGGAAGTCAGCATTTCCGTCACACATAATTATTACGGAAAACAGGAATAGCTTGTAAATCGGAGTAAACATGATGTTCAAGTCTTTAACTGCTATCTCTTTGTAAGCATTTAACGTTATAGTCCGCCACATACAATGTGGGGAATAAGATTACCTAATTTTTTTCCAACTCCTCCGTTACACTTCTTATTAATTTCGTTTCGGGTTCCAAGACGGTATTACCTTCCCCGCGGGACTTTACGAGTGTTAAACTTTTTTAGTCACTGCTGCTTAACTTGGTTACACACACAAAAGAAGCAGTATCCTTATACTGCTTCTTTTGTGTGGCTGGGACCAGACCCAATACATAGCAGTATATCACTGAACTCTGTTATATATAGAAACAAGGATTAGTTGAAATAAAGGTATGTGTTATATAATTATCCAATATAAAAAAAAAAAATTTTTAAATTTGTACCCTAGTAGATATTCCACGATACTAACATCATCAACATCGTCATCTTATGTGGAAAACGTATACTTCGGGACATATGATAGTTCTCAACGTGAAATTATACTGACCACAAAAATGTTTGTAGTTATTAAAGTAAAGGGAGTGCCCAAGAATACTATGTAATCGATGTAACACATCATGTCTCGCATTATTTCACAAAATATTTGGTCCCACTACTCTCGACATCACCTTTACTACCAAATACTGCAAAAAAAGAGACAGATTTATAACTTTTGCCACATGCGTGAGTGAGATAGATATATTTGTTATTTCGCACATAAAAGGTGTAATAAAAATAAAATATTATTACCGCATTCCTTGACAAGTACCAGCGTAATATTGATATTTGTAAAATGTCCATAAATCTGTATGTTGAAAATATTAATATTAGGCTAGAATTTTATTGTTTTTCCCTTCGTTAATTTATGTAGGTATATGTATTAGCCTGTTTGTATAATATACTAGATAAGCCCGCGTTTTTAGGGCCAATGCTCCGCATTAGTGGCTTATAGCGCGATGTTGATAAATGACAAATCAGCTATCAAAATGAAAACTAATTATTCAAATCAGACCAGTAATTCCTGAGATTCGCGCGTTCAACCAAATAAACTCTTCAGTTTTATTAGATTAGTTTAGATTAACAAGCATTTTAAATGTTGTTTTTATTGCGCGTAGAGAGCATTTCATATTTTTTCAGTATTTTTTTAGTAATTTCTTTATAATTAAACAATTGACAAAAACTTAAAAGATATTGTGACCAAATCGTGTGTTTTAACCTTCTACTGGTGATGTGAAATTGGGTTACAGTATTGGTGAGCTACCGTCATTCTTTTTTTCTCAACATAACCATCTTTTACACAATTATTCAAAGTCATATCTTTTTTGTTTAGATTTATTTTTATTAATAATAATCAGTTTTATATACATTAATTCTGCGTAACTTTATTTTCACATAACTTGTATAACATTATAAGAATAATAGTACCATGGTACTAATACACAATAGTACAATGATCAAGTTCCAGAAACGAAACGGTCGTATTAATAATTATTGGTTTAGATTAGGTTAGAACTGTGACCACAACGCACGAGCCGAGCGAGTGAAGCGAGCGTGCCGCGGCAGCGGCCGGCGAAGTGCCAGAACCGTATCGGTCCCATAGTTATTGGTTTATGTACGGTTAAAACTGCGGTATAAACTCCCAGGCCATAAACATAATCGTAAATAAGTCGTGCTTTATGAATTTCGGTTAGAGTGTAGCCGTGTAGCCAAGGCGCGAGGACTTAGAAAAAAATAGCCAAAAAGTGTTATTTTTGCAAATACATAGTTTATTTTCTCGATTCTATCGTATAAAACACCTAAATATAAGGCTAAAAGTGTCTTGGTAAAAGTGTCATATATTTTTTATTACACTTCGTAAATGTTTCTTTCTGAGTATTAGTGAAAATATTATGGTAATTATGTTTAGGGATAAAAGCGTTATGATAAAAAACAGTAGGAGTTTAAAAATATTTACATTAATGATATTATTAATTACAATTTTCGGAAACATGAGTGTTATGAACATCGCCGGTTGCACTACAAATAGTATGAATGAAAACTTTAGGATGAAACATTTTAGGAAGAGTGATCATTCGGATTACAAATCGTTAGGAAGAACAATTTCGGGTAAAGAACTTTAGGTGAGCCAATGTGGACCCATCCTTTACAGTACATACAAAACATTCATACTACAAATAAAAAGGCTTAACAATTTACAACATATTAACAAAGGCTTGTCCCGTTTAGGCATCAATCCCAAATCACTCAACATGATATTAAATAGCCATGTGGCCACTTAGGCTATTATCAATGGAGTCTGTGCATTTACAAAAGCCGTCCAAATCTTAATCCAAAATACCTTTCAGTGTATTTACCTTAGTCCGCTTATTCGACGACAGCTGTCTTTCATTCCTCTCAGTTCAATGGAACACAATTTCCTCCCAAGAATATAAAATGATTGTACCCTCACATGACGCAAGCCGCCGCAGGACGCAAGTCGATAGTGTGCATATCGCGACATATGCCGCCGTTCTGTGACGTACACTAGAAATGGTCCCACACTTAGGATTTAGTCCTACTGCTAGCTAGAGCGACAACCGATTGACCTTAAAACTATAGCTACTAATATAATAAAGCTGAAGAGTTTTGATGTTTGAGCGCTATTATCAGCAGCTACTGGTCAGATTTGAATAATTATTTGTGTGTTGAATAATGCTAGTTTATAAATATCTCTTAAAATAGTATAGAGAAAAGTCTGGCAGACTGCTATGAAGAGGATTTTGAGATTATTCTTAGCGCACACACCACTGAATTTTCGAAGTCAAATGAAATAGTTATAGCTTTTCAAATAGTGGAGGAAAATGCGTGAGGAAATCTGCATGTATGAGAGTTTTCCATAAAGTTCTCGAAAGATATGGGAAATTTTCCGGCACACATTTGGCCGGAATAGTCGAGGGCCCTATTTATCATGTTCGGTCTTCAATTATGGTTTAGCCTATCAGTAGGAAAATTGATAAATAAGCCTCGTAAATTATTATGAAATCAACGTTTAGCTAATTTTTATTTACACTAGGTACGAACTACAAAATTATGCTTATCAGTCTTATTAATTTTCAATTTTGTTCAAAAGAAAACTATCGCTTTCCATGTGATAAACGCTCTACTCCTAAGAAATAAAACGTACAGGTTGCCTACCTAGTGTAGTGAAGTATAGACAATAGATCTGTAAAAAAATGAGTTTCCAATAGTGGGAAAATCTATAGCAATGACCCTATTTAGCAAGTCGTGACATGAAGCAACACCATGAAACGTTAAATTTGTTAATAAGCATATTATTTTTAGTAATTAACCGTTGCTATGATGCTTATGGTCATTCTGATGTGCATGAATAAGTTTTTAATCTTTAGGAGTCATTGTCTCTTCAATAAAGAAAGAAAAAGAAGGAATTATACTTAATTGTATTATACGTAGCTCGTCAAGACGAATCAATTGTGACGCGCCTCTATAACCACCAAATAGGCACGGATTTGAATGTGACGTAGATAACACATCACCTTGTCTTTTCTCACATTGTCTGTTCATGCACAGCAATAGACCAAAATTTTAGGCCAAAAAGTTAAAATCACTGTATGCTTCGATGTTCTCCCTACGGGCTCACTGCACCTGTCTTCTTCCTACGGGCCACGATTCGCCCTACGTGCTACAAGCCACGAGCTGCTGGCGCCCAAGCCTCCGTTCCTGCCTACGAACCTCCTACAGCTAGGCCACGCACGCCTGAGCCTCACCGCTCGGCCCACATCGGCTGCACCGCTTGAGACACCGCTCAGCCTGAACCTCGACCACCGAGCTGCCTACACCCAGCGCACTTTGGCCAGCTCATCGGCGACCCTACAAGCAGCTACCCTGCGAGCGTCGGAGAGCAGCAGGAGCCTACACTTCAGCCTTCAGGCCAGTGCTTACCTAGTTCGGTAATACTGTATGTGAGCGGTAGTGAGACATAATAAAGAACCTGTTCAGCCTAGCAGTGTTTCTCTTGAACCCCGACATCCTACCTGAGATCCTCCGTCTCAGTGGCATGTATACTTGTCCAATATTTAATATGGTTTAAGAACCATAAGTTTATTTCTGTAGACAAACTAGTACTGCGAGCATTCTAGTTAGTCCCGCTGCGTAACAAGCAGTGCCCCAAACTTGTACCAACGCAACGATGCATCACAGGCGGTTCCGTTTTAAGTTAAGCAACACTTGGGGAAGAATGTGTTCAGCTTTAAGAAAATCGGACGGCATGTGATTTGAAGCAGAAATGCAGTGCATGTATACCGTGAAATAAGGAGCAAGTTAGTTTTTCTTTTTTTTTTAATAAAAAAAATAGTAAATTTGGCACGTGCTTTCTACGCTTTGTCTGTTAACTGGGCTGTTGTTTATCTGTGGGCGGTTTGGGTGACGTCGACTACTCATACTATCTATCTTTTTAAAGGCCTAATTTGTGTCGTACATTTGAGTTCTATGGAAACGAAAATTGAAATTGGATGGATCGATGTTTTTTAATTATTTTACGCGAAAACTACTGAACGGATTTTATTTAAAATTTGCAGTGATTTAGCATATATGTACATAAAAATAGCACTTGTGCTAAGTTTTGTCCCGATAACCATCACCTATGTGAGCGAAGCTATGGACAGAAGCTAGTCTTTACTTTTAGTTGGGTGACTATTTAGAACTTTCGTTCAAAAGGAGGTATATACTTGTGCACTTTTTTGTGTCACGAAGACAGTGGAGTAAAAAATGGAAAATTGTGGACAAACTTTTATTTTGCCTATTATTATTGCAGCTACCTGTTATGTTATACATTACTTTAAAGTTGACTGGTAGGGAATGCCTTTGGCATAAGGTCCACATTGGTAATTATTTTTCTGTTATATGCAAGAAACATTGTGCTACGATAATTTGAACTGAATTCACTGAGTGTGTACTTACCTTAGACAAACCCCTATGCGAGGCAGACGGCTACAATGAATCTCCTAAGATACGATCAAATAAAGTAATCCACGAAAATTGAAAGTAGACGTTGTGGAATGCGGAGGAACTTGAACTTTTTCGGTTGACTGACACTTGGAACAAATCTGAGGTGTCTTGTAAGAAAACAATAGGAGTACAACGTTGCTTAGTGAATTTAGCGATAAATAATCATTTATCTTGGTTACTTGCTAGGAGATATATTAGGAATCGGAACAAGTATTATATTATGGTAATACATTAGTATTTGACGAAATCTGTATACATAAAATTATTGCGTGATATGTAGGTATGTACATTGGGGCCCGTAGGAGTGTAATAAGAAGGGATTACCTACCCGAAAGTCCCACGGGATCGGGCAGAAACGAGCACAATAAAATGCTAAAACTGCATTCGTTCTGTGATGAGCCCTAATGTAAACGAGTTTTTAAACAATGAAATACTAAGTTAAGTCTTTGACAACCGTTTGGCTAGGATGTTGGGAAGAGAGTAGCAGGTTAAGGCTTTCTGTGGCTATGACTGACTAATGCTGAGTGCGCAGAAAGGATTATATAGTGTGCCAGAAAGGGCACATAATACATCTGTAATTGTTCGGTCCCCAAATATTTATCGCAGTAGATAATTAATACATGATGTGTTGCAAAAATTTGTGTTCAATATTGCCATGGTCACTGAACGTCGGCTATAAGATCTCGTGATGTAAGAATACCAGGTCACTCAGAAAGTATTGCGAGAAAACGTTTTCATGTATGTGAGACTAGCCTGTTATAATTTATTTAAAAATATCATTACTTGTAAGTAAAAGTAGGTACGTCCAAACTCAAAACTTTCCTCCACATTTTTTGCGAGCTAATTAAAATTAACGTGTCTCATTGAAAAATGGATTTGCGTCGAGAACATTTTCGCGTTATGATTTTTAAGCTATTGCATAGCTTTTATCGCGGGCTTGAGCGCGGCGACCGAATCCAGAAATTCCGTAACGAAAAAAAACCTAACACCCTTCACATATTAATCAACTTGGCGTAAGCGCCAAGTTGATAATATGTATTATGAACTTTACTGCTTACCAATTAAGGTTTAGTTTAGAGTAAAATGTTTTACTTGTACAAAGGTTTTTTTTTATGTGGAACATATTACAGCGGTTCATAGTAGATACTATTGTCATTAATTATATTACAAGTGGTAGTTATGGTAGAAATTGTAGCTTTGGTAAAAATAGTAGTTTTGAGAGAAATGGTTCTTTTGACAGCACCGGCGGTTTTGGTAGAAATGGTAGTTTTGAAAAAAGTGGTAGATATGATAGTGTTAGTACGAATAGTAGTTTTGGTACATATAGTAATTTTGATAGGTATTGTATTTTCGGTAGGAATAGTAGTTTTGATATTTTTTATGTGGAACATATTACAGCGGTTCATAGTAGGTACTACTGTCATTAATTATATTATAAGTGGTAGTTATGGTAGAAATTGTAGCTTTGGTAAGAATAGTAGTTTTGAGAGAAATGGTTCTTTTGACAGCACCGGCGGTTTTGGTAGAAATGGTAGTTTTGAAAAAAGTGGTAGATATGATAGTGTTAGTACGAATAGTAGTTTTGGTACATATAGTAATTTTGATAGGAATTGTATTTTCAATAGGAATAGTAGTTTTGGTAGAAATTGTATTATTGGCATATATGGTAGTTTTGGTAGCATGTTACTTACGATTGCTACCAAAACTACCATCTTTATCAAAAGTACAATTTCTACCAAAGTAACCATTCCTACCAAAATTAAACCCACCGCATGATACACAAAACATTTTTTTTTAAGGTAATACACATTAATGCCGCGCAGAGAAAGTATATATGATATTATATCTATATAAATGTACATTGCGCGAAATTCGATGATCAAACTCTTAATATCGTTATTTTTCTTTTAATTTTTTGAATGAATAATAATTTTGGTGTGTAATTACACTATTAATACCTAATTATTTATACCTATTATTTATACCTAGATATTTTCTTTTTATAGAGAAGAAAAGCATAAAGAGCTAAAAAGAAAAAGAAATTGTGAACGTCAAAGGGCATATTATATGTAGATATTTAGAAGGGATCAAGTCTCAAACTTATGTTTCTTATTTCAGTTACCATAAACCTATAGTTTCAATGATAAATATTCCTGAAGAACCGACATGTATTGAAAGATAATAAAAATATTTTGAATAATATTAACTTCTCATTTATTTAATAAAAGAAAAAAAATGTTTTCTTATCGGTCACCACGCTCAAAGTGTAACTTGAATTAATATCAAAGAAAAAAAATACTGCATAAATAAAATAAATATCTTAATATATATATTTCTTGTGTGCGTGTGTATGTCACTGAACTCCTCCTAAACGACTGGACCGATCTTGATAAAAATTTTTGTGTGTGTTCAAGGGAATCTGAGAATGGTTTAGATTCACAATTTAGTCCACTGGAAAATGTTTTTTAATTAAATTTTAATTTGTAAGTAGTTGTGGATTTCGGAATGTTTTACATTGGAACCGACGGACGGTGCTGCTATCGCAGTGTCAAATCTTATATTAATAATTTCGTCAAAAATAAACATTTCGAGTCGACAACATATATCCGCATAATTCGGATTGTCGAGTATTTTGCTAAATTCCAATTGTTCTGACAGACAAATCACAGTCGCCATATTGGCCGCCCTCGCGAAACGTCAGATACCGGATAACATTTTGAGTAGTACTAAGTAGTTTGTATGTGTAAATACTTTTTACAGTTATATAGTATCCGCCCAATAAAGGAGATTTGTGTTACCCCGAACATAGATGATATACTTATAACTAGAGAACCCCAAATTTACGTGAGCGAAGCCGCGGGCAAAAGCTAGTATAATTATAATTGCATAAGTTGATAAAAAATGCTATGCAATAGCTTTATCGCGGCAGTCTAGTGCCACACGTCTTTTTTACGATTTTAAGTGTCGCCTGAAACCGGTCGAATCGTACGATAGACTTCAAATGGCAAGTGAATTTAAGCGCGGTCGACTAACTTTGGGGGATGAAGAAAGAAGTGGTTGCCCTTTGACAGCTGTTACGGAAGAAAACGTGCTAGCAGTGAAAAATTTGATCCAAGACAATTGGCGAGTTACATACCAAGAGTTTCAGCATATACTGCAGATTGGATCAGGAAGCCTTGACGAGATTCTACACGTGTATCTACGAGTGCGGAGGATAGTTTCACGCTGGGTGCCACACAACCTCACCGATGTTCAGAAACAGGCAAGGGTGGAATGGTGCCTGATATGATAGACAAATTTGAAGCAGGTTCGTCTCGGCGTGTTTACGACATCGTTACAGGTGATGAATCCTGGATTTATCAATACGATCCAGGAACAAAGCGCCAGTCAACGGTTTGGGTGTTTCAAAATGAATCAACGCCTACCAAAGTAAAGCGACCTAGAAGCGGGGGGAAGATTTTGATTGCGAGCTTTTTCAATTTGACTGGCTACTTGGTGTCAATTCCTTTACGAAACTAAAGAAGCATTAACGCCGAATGGAATGCTACCAAATGCTTGGCAGAACTTTTCTCTGTTGTGAGCAACAAGCGACCAAACACAGGGCTCCGCGGCCTACTACTCCACCACTATAATGCGCCCGCCCACACCGCAATCAAAACGAGGGACTTCCTAGATAGCACACTGGTTAAACTCCTGGGTCACCCTCCTTACAGCCCTGACCTTGCACCGTGTGACTTTTTCTTATTCCCAAAAATAAAAAAATCTGCTCAAAGGGATATAATTTTCATCACTGGATGATGCGCTCTTCTTAGCGTTTGAGCAGGCTGTAAACGTGGTGTCTGCGGCGGACTGGAAAGTGTTTCGAAAACTGGTTAAGACATATAAAACTTTGTATAGAGGCTGGTGGAGAGTACTTTGAAAAGATGTAATAAAAATATATTTACTTAAAGAATGTTTTTGTTACTGTCGCAAAACTTTCTGAGTGTCCCACGTACATCATTAGTATTAGAGATTTACGTAGTCGTCTATATATGGGGGAGTAAGCTGTGAACTAAGGGCATTATGTTGGGGGTATATTGTAGTGTACGATCCGTACACGTAATATTGTATCTCAAGACGGGTACACAGCTCACATGAAATTGATGTTCTATAGCTGCTCTGCCATCTAAAGCTTCGCGAAGACGTCTGTAGTGATGATCGCGGCAGTTAAATAGCGCGCGATAGGTATCGACGACACCAGCCCATTGCCTACATCGGGCTACGAAAACGCGTAGGGTTACTCGAACAAACGGGAGGCTCGCATTGCTTCTTTAGGTAGATAATACCGCAGTATCAGTTTTCCGCCGCCAGTCAGTAACGTACAAATGTGGAGTACTATTTGTCGGTCTGAATGGTATTGTAGCAAGTCAAATTACTGGGCATTAGAAGACATAACAATTTACCTCTCAAGTTAGGTAGCAGCTTGGCTGTGTCTCTGACTTGGCCAAAGTCTACGGGCGGCGAGTGACTCTTACCATTAGGTGGGCCGTCAACAGGATTTTAAAGTGGCCTCAGACAATGCCGTTACCGTAGCCAAGTTTTGGGAACAAAAAATCTGAATCAGTGACACGATGAAGAAGCTGGTCTGCTACAAACAGCCATAAAAACAATAAATAAAATGTCGGCTACATGACTCTGTGTACAAACCCTATATGAATTTGTATAGCGGTTCTCGATTATCTACTAAATTTGTTAACGGAATCTTGTGTACTTGAGGCCTAAGATATGTAAACTCCAAATCGCTGCCCATTCCTTCATTTTCTCACGTTAATACTGTGGAATAAGAGGGCGATAGTGAAGTAGCGACAGACCTGTCCTCCTGTCCTGTTATTCCACGTCAGAAATCAGATATACTTACTTTTATGTAATAACTGACCTTGATTTCACCTTCAAATATAAAATTGAGATAGAATAACATAATATAACCACCTTTTTGTAAATACTATTGCCAGATACTTAACAGAGTATTATTAACATTTTAAGATTTTACAGAATAAGCACTTGTATTGACTTTATTCATTCATTCGCCATCTGATTGTGAACAAAGTTAAAATATTTAGAAAATGTTTGTTTGTTCTGTTTTTTATTATTACAACGTTAAATTATTCAAATTATCTCCAGCCGAGGACAAAATGGCGTGAGGACCAATACTATACTATCGAAGATATTTCAAGTTTATATAAATTTGTTATTTAGTAAGTATGCACATATTACTTTATTTTATTGAAAAGGACTTTTAAATTATACAGTGTGCATACCATTAAGCGTAATCATAAGTATATTTCAGACTTAATCTTAATATTCTAAACAAAATATTAAAATTATTTTAAAATCCTTGCGTTACTTACTGACTGACAGACACGCTACAGCCGAAACTATTGGGCGCAGGAAGCTGAAATTTGGCATGTATGCTACTTGGGAACCGTAGGGGTGCACTAAGAAGGGATTTCACGAAATTCCCACGGGGTCGGCCAAAACGGTTAAATTTGAAAAAATTGTAGACGTAGCTGCTGGCGTCCTCTAGTGTTATATATTTGTTATAAGAAAATATATATTACTTGGCTAAAATGAATAGTTTTATATTTTACTATGCCTAGCCTGCTAAACTTTAAGGCAGGGATAGCATAGTGGAGATACCAATAGACGGCTGGGTTGTCTTTGTATAGGGTCAATTCCACGGCGCGCATCACTGACCTTTTGGAGATAAGTGCAAAATGAAATTTAACTATCGCTTGCCCCGAGCCTTGAAGAGGACGTTAATTCGTCGGTCCCGGCTGTCATGAAGTTCTTTGACAGTCTTATAGAACAGTTATTACAAAGCTCCCAGTATCGAACCTGCTCAAACGATACACACTCAAACACACATTCTTGTTTACTATCTCCCGTGAGCATGTCAACCACTATCAACTTTTTACTAGCAGTGCAAGATATTGAATCATAGAACGCTTATGAGTCTTTCTTTACAACATGTAAGATACTGCTTCGTTTATTGTAGCTTCCAAGGCTGGACGTAGAACACCTAAGGAAGGCCCAAATATGATATCAGATATTGTCCAAGATTTTATTTCTTATTAAATATTAATACCTACGTGATCCTACCACGCTAGTACGAAGATCAGAACATATGTTTTCTTTTTCAAGATTATTATCAAAGTAGATTACAACAGGCAAATATGACGGAAAAACTAAAAAGAGGACCAATAAATTAATGCTTTGAAATTCTTATTTCAAAGCATTTCTACTTTTGCTTGGAAGTACAGTACTCCCAAATTAATAATGCGCATGCAGATCTTCGTTAATTGTCGTATTCCCGGAAACACCCGAATCATTGAATTCTAAGAGCCCTAAACAATGCACTTGCATTTTGCACCTTGTTCGAAAGAAATAGGAGTGAATATTATGTGTACACAATCGAAAACAATTCGGGCGGTCGACGGCGGTCGCCGGTCCGTCAAAGGTCCGTCAGTCGTCTTTATATAATGGTGGTGACTGCACGTGTTCTCTCTGTGTGGAATTATATAGAGCTGCTATTACACACCCTTCTTGGTTTTGTTTTCAAAGGTGAATTTAATTATGTTATTCAAATTTAAATAGTTTATTTTGTAAAATAGGTAAATATACTAACATTTTTCACGGCTTGTTAATATTAAAAATACCTACTTTAAATACATATTAAGTACTAGAAAAAACATTTTAAAAAGATACATACAATAAACAAATAGATATAGGAATAAATAATATTATAAAGTATATTAGTACACAATGCAATAATACAACAAATAAATAAAAATATGTCTAACTCTGCCCATACCATTTTCTTTCAGACGTATTCTTCCAGAAGGGATAAATTTAAACGTGGAAAGCCACTTAAGTCACAAGCACGGCAAATGGTATTTAATGTGTACCTTTATTTCTTAAATGAAGCCAATGTTTTCAAAAAAGACCATGATGGTTATTTTAAACAAATTCAGGACCGTGTTACAATAGGTACAGGAATTTCACGACAAACTTTGACTAATATTTTAAACGAAAAATAAACAGAATCAATCAATGAAATTTTCCACACCGAAAAAAGGAAAACCTAGAAGTAGATTTCGGCTGGGACTTGATGATTTCGACTACTGTGTTATTCGTGATATGATATACAATTTTCACTTGACGCTCAAAGAACTCCCAACTGTAAATAATTTGAGAAAAAAGTTGATCGAAGCTATAAATTTCAAAGGCTGTGCAGAGACTTTAAGGCTTGAGATCTTGAAAGAAATGGGGTTTAGGTTTCTAAAAACTGATAATAACAGACGGTTACTTATGCAAAAGCATGATATACGTTTAAAAAGAATCAAATATCTCAGAGAAATACAACAGCTGAGGAATTCTGGTAGAAATATAGTGTTTATGGACAAGTCATACGTGCATACATCACATACTAAGAGTAAAACTTGGCAAGGTAGCAGCAAAAAATGTAGCAAACAACCCATTGCCAAAGGAGAGAGAATAATTATTGTACACGCAGGCAATGAAAAAGGCTTCGTCCCAGGGGCTCTAATGTTACATAAATGTGTCGACTCAGAAAGTGATTATCATAAAGAAATAAACGCGGAACGTTATCAAGCTTGGCTACGCAATCAATTGATTCCTAACTTGCCTCCTAATAGTGTGTTGGTAATTGACAACGCCCCATATCATAATAAGCTGTCTGTGAAACCACCAAACTCAAACACACCTAAACCACAAATGATAGCTTGGTTACAACAACACAACATTCCGCATGACCTTAAGAAACTGAAACCCGATTTGTATGAAATTATAAAAAGACATAAAGAGAAATACACAGAATTTGTCATTGACCGTATAATGGAGGAACGTGGGCATCAAATTATACGATTGCCACCATATCATCCCGATTTTAACCCCATTGAAAATATTTGGTCCCAAATAAAGCAACACGTAGCCAAAAAAAATATTGCAATGACTGTCACGTCAGTTAAAGATGCTATATTAGAAAAAATCAATAATATAGGACCAGAAGAATGGAAAAAAGTTTGTGATCATGCTGTTAAATGCGAAGATGAATATAGAAATTTTGACCCAAGAATCGATAGTTTTTCTGATGAAATGATTATTTACACAGGTGATAGCAGTGAGGAAACTGTCAATGAACAAGAGCATAATGAAAGTTCTGATGAATCTACGATGTCAGGAATAGAGATCCTCCCTGATTCTGATTAATTTTTTTGTAATTGTAATATTATTCTGGAATGATCACTGCTGTAAATACTTTTGAACTGAAATGTTATGATTATTTTTCTAAGATTTTAATGTAACCTGTGTTTGAAAACCATTTTTCTTCTTCTAATATAAACCTTGTATTACATAAACCTTCTTTTCTTCCATCATTACACCAGCTACAGCAAGACACTTAAAAAGTATTATAATCGAAGTAAATCAATTCAACAAAAATTGTAGCATATTCGCTATCGTGTGGTTTTCTTCACTATTTACTTATATGGAACTATCGAATCAAATTTCTTTACTGATAAATCAATATATTTTTTTTTTAGCACAACAAACATAATTTTACTAAATTATGCACTTAACAACTCTATATACATATCGTCTTCCGACGCTCGGGGAATACGACCGTTGCCGAACAGTGACGAAGATTTCTATGCGCATTATCACTTTAGGAGACCTGTAGATAACATTCTTTAGGCTGTGTCGACACATCGATTCTCGCACGTCGCGCGCCGTATGCATTTTCATCGCCAAAATATTTTCATAAATATTATACACAATATTCAAATGTCAGGCACCTGAGAATTGCTGTGTACAATTTCAGATCTCAAAACCATTATTTGACGCCACTTACAAATACTCGACTGTGACAATTTTATTTTGCTTACAAAAAGGCTGATTTACATAATAAAGTAAATATTACTGAGAAAATCATAATTATACGGCACCACGGCAAATTCAACTTTGAGACTTTTATTATAGAGTCGCGTTTTATTCGTAATCATTGTTACACAAATTGTATGATTAATGAAATGGGAATAAAAAATGTGTTACAGTGGTTTCGTGGATCTTAATGTATATTTTTGTTAAGTCAGTTTCGACCTCATTGTAATAACTTAAAGCAACTGCGGTTCTCAAGCACAGATCAAAGAACACTTATGTTTATATTCATAGAGCATTTAAACACTTATATGAGTATTACTTCTGAATCAAGGGATAAAAGCGATTCAGAATATTTTATTTTTTATTTATAGTCTCACGCCTGTATCCTCGAAGGGGTAGGCAGAGGGGTAAATATTACACCCACATTTCGCCAGATTTATTTTTAGGTCCCGCGTAATAGGGGGCGAGCCTATTGCCGTACCGGGCACATTACCAGACTCCGTGCTGCTACTGAGAATTTCCTATTCAGAATATTATTTATCTTATTTTGGGAGGATGTATGTATATATGTCTTTGAATTGGAATAATAATCAAAGCACATTACATTAGTCACGTAGGCTTAAATAATATGCAAATTATAGCCAGATACACAAAAATAACCGTGGTCATTATAAAAAAAATCCTAAGTGGGCAATCACACCTCCTAATCAGCTGGAGTAAATTTCTTAATAACAAAAATATCAATATTAGTCTGGTTGTTCTGGATTTTAATATAATAAGCGACTCATGATTTGCTTCAGACAACAAAGGCGAGCTCTCATTTTAAAGAAATAATATATGATTCATCGAATAAGACAACGACTTTATCAAAATAAGTGTTGTTTTAACTAATAGTGAAATATTATATTAAAACTAGAAGATTCCCGTGGCTGCTCAGCTACGCACTTATATTCCTTTTTTATTTAACCGTTTCTCTCCTTTAGTTATTTTATTCTCTTCAGATGACAATTATTCCGAAGTAATTTACATACATAGGCGTTTAATATGCCTCTGCCTACCCCTTCGGGGAAACAGGCGTGAGTCTATGTAAGTATGTATGTAATTTACATCTATACTAATATAATAAAGCGGAAGAGTTTGTTTGTTTGTTTGTTTGGTTGAACGCGCTAATCTCAGGAACTACTGGTCCGATTTGAAAAAAATACTTCAGTGTTAGATAGCCCATTTATCGAGGAAGGCTATAGGCTATATAACATCACGCTATGAGCGACGGGAGGAGAGCAGTAGCCTTAAATAACGCGGGTGTAACCGCGGGCATCGTAGAATAGAATAGAATAGTTTATTTGCCAAAAAATTATGTGATACATAATAAAGGTCTTAAATTTATATAAATGAATCCTTGTACATTTTGCCATTTAGGCATGCAAATATTGTTACAGTACTGTGACAAAATCAAAAGGCACCAGTATATTGGTATCTTCACATAAGCAATGGCTATTAAAATCTATTTAGTAAAACAATATCAAAAATCGTCTAGTATAAAATAAAATTAATACTTATTAGAACCTTAATTTAAACTCAGACTTAAAAATAGTTTATTCTACAGCTGCGAGACCTACAACAAGCTACGAGTTGGAACGACTTGCTACAAAATTAGTAACATATTGTGCCTGACACTCAAAGTTTTTCGTAGACAGAACCGTGGTATCTATATACGACGCCTGTTTCTTCAAATTACTGTGACTTCGTCTTATTTGTGTGTGATCATTTTTTTATACGTAACAATGGGATCAACTAATATATTTATTTATTAGTTATTAATTTTATTTATATGTATAGATATAGTTTAAGGTATAAATAAAGTCTTAAAGTTATTTAATAAAACTTATTAATATATACAAGAAGTGAAAATTAAAATTTAGAAGGCGTCATGATACTCATCCGCATCGCAGTCCATTGGAAGCGTGCCCAGAAGACTGGCAGCATTACCTCGTTGTATGGCTATATTTATCTTTTGAGCCAAATACGTGCCAGCCCTCTGGTCATGCGAGGCGTCTATGAGTCTCTTTGCGAGATCTCTATAAAGTGATCTCGCACTTGGACCCCATGGCCCCAATGTGTCGACCCCAAACGGCTCAAATACATAATCTCCTATCGGTGATAATCAAGTTAATGTTATAAGCGTCTGGTGATAGGCAGATCTCGGGTTCAATTCCCGGAACGGGCTAAAGTGTTACTGAGTTTTTCCGAATTCTCAGTAGTAACACGGAGTCTGACAAAGTGCCCGAAAACGGCATTAGGCTCGCCCTCTATTACGTGGGATCAAAAATTCATATTATGGTGAAATGTTGGTGTAATAGTACACCTCTCAGTACCCTTTCGGGGATACAGGCGTGTGTCTATAAGAAAAATATAGAACATTTACTGTTTTCACTTTCAGACATACAAAATTAACAGTCTATATTTATATAGAAATTTCATACAATTTATAGCCCCCTGGCAGTCTGGTTTGTACGAGCGCGATGAATTCAAAAACTATCGACCCGATATTGTCAGGTTTCCTTCAATAGATAGTGTGATTCATGAGAAACGACTCGACTGCACGGTTGGCGTAGTGATTTAAGCGGCCGCCTCGCCGCTTGGTACTGCGCCATGTGTTGTGGGTTCGATTCCCACACGAGACATCACTTTGTGTGATCCATAAATGTTTTTTTCGAGTCTTAGTGTTCATTGTGTCCGTTGGTTGTATGTTTGGAAAGTCCCCCGCGACACAGGATTTAGTCCTAGTGCGGGAGATGTTCTTAAAAAACTGGAAGAAAAAAGGTTAAGATATTATGATAGATTAAAGGTTATAATATGCAATCGGGTGGAGCCGCGGATTAAGTCTAGACATAAACCACCATCATCAGCCTATAACACTCCACTGCTGGACTAGGCCTCTCCTTTGAAAGGAGGTATTGGCCTACTATACCACGCTGGCCAAACGGGTTGGTATAGGGTTTGTATCAAGTTTTCCTTCTTTTACAATGCTGTTCTCTGCATATTATACTCCCTCTGTCGGCTCTTACGACACCCATGGGATGATATGGGGTGGTGACACTCCGTATTCTTAATCCGTCACCACACGGAACCTAGACATAAACAGATACATAAAAAAGGATTTATATACATACATAAAAAAGGAATCAAATAGGATCAGATAACAGGAGACCACGACTCAGTCAGCGTAAGGTAGGGCGGCAGATTGAGATAATAGATTGAAGCTGAGTAAGATTTCTGTCAAAAACGATAAAGCTTACCGAACTGGAAGATTAGTTTAATAACTTAAAAGTCACTGATTTTCTAAACTTTATAGTAGGAAAAGGGGTTGATGTTTTACCGGCTAGCCAATTATATCTTTAATTAATTTATAATTAAGTTGCCCAAGATCGTTTGTATTCCAATTCGTGGCACAAAACTTCGGGAAACGAAGTTGGAAACAATTAATAATATTATCGAGGTTTTAAGTCGGATATCGTCACGCTACAGAACATTTTGTCGTCTAACTTATAATTTGTACTAATAATATAAACGGGAATGTCAGTTAGTTTGTTTGTGATTTTATGTCTTAACTTAGCTGATCCCGCAGATCCGCGAGGATTATACGTGTAAACCTTTCTCAGGAATTTCACTATCTAATGGTGAAACCGTACAAAAATCCGTTTGGTAGTTTTTGAGTTTATCACGTGCATACAGACAGACAGGACGCAGCGAGGACTTTATTTTATATGTAATTTTTATAGATTCCTCAACTGCTGGGTTATAGAAGAGGACATTTATTTAGTGTTTGTCACCTGTACTGTAACTATACACAACATTTTTGTGTATTTGGCTATTCTTAAGTACACATAATATGTTATAGATAACTGTCACCCAGACGGCAAATAATCTTGCTATTTACACAATGATTTGTATTGGATGGGGATCAAACCCGCAACCGCACTTAGAAATCAGTGTTGCAGTTACTAGCCACTAGACCAACAGATCAGTCAAATATAAAACAGAAACTTTAATTTTTTTCTGCTTGGTGATTATTAATCTCGGTCTATACCAGAGTCCGCCTTCCTGCTCAATTCTTTCAATTTTGCCCAGTTTTTTATATCCTCCAATGTGAATCCGTTGGCGCTAATATCAACATCAATTTATTGCGCAATATCAGGTAAAACGAAAATAACAATTAAATGGTAGATCCAAACGCTTTGGTACACGTTTTTATTGTGTGTCATCAATCATCGTCATTCCTTGAGAGGACAATTGCAATGTCTCGTAAAAAGATATTACGTAGGTACGGACTGTAACAGGCTAGAGGATATGTTATGATCTTTTTCAAATAGAATATGATATAAAGTAACGAGTAATATAGTTGATTCTCTTCCTATTATTTTTCCTAGTCCAAAGGACGGCCACGTACTTGTGACTCCTCTAGTGTTATTTAAGTCCATGGGCGGCGGAAATCGGTAAACATCAGGCAATTCGTCAGCCCATTACCTACCTATTACATAAAAATATGTGAATTATATATACTAGATAAAAAAACGCATTAAAGAACCAAGTCCATCAAAAAATAGGTTCAAAGTTACTGCTTGCAAATATTATACTATACTAGCTGACCCGGCAAACATTGTTTTGCAAAATTTTTTTTTTTTTTTGAAAAATAGATGTTGGCCGATTCTCATAGATACCGGATAAGCACAAAAAATTTCATCAAAATCGGTCAAGCCGTTTCGGAGGAGTATGGCAACGAAAACTGTGACACGAGAATTTTATATATTAGATTATACTAGACGTCGCCAGCGGCTTTGCCCGCGTCAATTATACATAATTAATATAAATTCTATCTATAAAAAAATGCATTTAAATCCGTTGTGTAGTGTTTAAGATTTAAGCACAGACATAAGACAGACTTTGTTTTATACTATGTAGTGAAGACAAATTTTGACCTCTTTCAATAAACGAACTTGAATCCGACTTGAAAATTAAAACCTCACAATTGACTGTCAACATAAACTATAACATTTTAACGAGAGGTACAGTCTTTTAAATCGCATTTTATATAATAAACTACAGGCTTGATATTGGATATGCTGTATTTACGATACAACATTGGTTTATACAGGAGATTATTACAAATATTTGCGAGACACTAAGAGATAACCGGATGAAATTGAAGAGTTATTAAACTAGTCTGGACGCCTATTTAATTAACTCTTCCAACTTAACCGGGATTAAAACTAGACGGGGAGCAAAAGGTTTATTTTTATTCGATAATTAAATAAGGGTTTTCATGACAAAACTTTTGTTGAGGTTTGCATTGGTAAAACTTTCACTGGCTGAAAATAAGAGAAATAGCTTTTTCGAAGCTTTTCTTTCCCTTTTAGGAATGTAATGCCCACTTGGAGTTTTAGTCGTTTTGATTTCGGAGTGTAATCTAATACTAATATATAAAGCTGAAGAGTTTGTTTGTTTGTTTCTTTGTTTGTTTGTTTGGCTGAAGGCGCCAATCTCAATTTCTCAAGAAAACTCTTTCAGTGTTAGATAAGTCATTTATCGAGGAAGGCTATAGGCTATATAACATCACGCTATGAGCAACGGGAGCGGAGCAGTAGCCTTAAATAACGCGAATGTAACTGCGGGCATCATCTATAGGATATAAACGCGGATTAGATGCAAAAATTAAATATTTATTTTGGTTCAAATTCACATATTACGAAACTAGATACAGAGATACGTGGTATATATATCCCAAAGATTCTATTCCTCGCAGTTTTTGCAAATTGAAGCTGAATATATTGTATTGCGAACTCAATAAACAGGCACTAAGAAATATTGGCCAGGAAACTTTTATCAATTACAGCTGTATTTAGGCAAAGTCAAAAACACCTGACCCAGAAATATAATCTGTGCCGTAAAGTAATAATTTAACTACTTTTAAACTACCACGATTTGCACACATACTAAAGATTAAGTAATGGGTCTGAATCGTGTTAATGAACGAAAAGAAAGATTTAATACCTTTCTATTTTTCCCGACGTTTCGGCATGGGTTACACCAGCCGTGGTCACGGGATGACTGATGTTCGTCAGCGCTGCCTCCGAGAAGTGCGGGTTTTGGAAACTACCCTCACTTGGTCTTCACAATTATTAACATTTATATGTTCGGAACTGTCGGTACTTCGACACACAACAATTATGGTATCTACACACTGGCGCGTAATGTCACCTCGTCGGTGTCTACATTTGCTGATGACAGGATTCCAAGATGTAGATAAACGGTAACCATCCTCTCGGTTGAAATTTGCGTGCTTTTTGATTTCAACCGCTTCCCGTGCTATTCTTGAAAAATAGTGACGGTCTGTGGAGAGAACCTGGGGCCGATGTAGCTCAATCCAGTGATTGGATCCTGACTCCAAAAAATGCTCAGCTATGGCCGACTTGGTGGTTCGTCGGTTTTTGACGGCCGTGATGTGTTCCTTAACTCGTTCGGCGGTGATGATGTTCATTTCTTATGATGTTCATTAACACGATTCAGACCCGTTACATAATCTTTAGTAAGTAATCATTTCAGTTTTAGGGAACTAAGACCAAACACACAATGAACACTTAATGTTTCCTTTTAGTTTTGAACTTTATTATTTTAGAAATACCTAACGATCTCGTAAAAGTAAGACGTAAAAATATTACAATACCTCTTAAACCGTTTATTACAAAAGTTAAATGTTTTAAAATGGTTCCAGTTCCAGTTCTTATATTAAATGAAACATAAAGTAATGCTTAATAGGCTCTTGAACTTTTTTTAAAGGACTTAAACTACAACACGAGTATTTTTTTGCTACGTCTCATAAAAAATATAAAATACGCAAAATACTACAAAGTCATAAATAGCTATTACTATTTTAAGTCAACAATTTATATTGAAATTTTATCTATCTTAATAATTCATGATTTTAATAGAAGTCAATAAGCTTACCCCAAAAATTCCAATTCTTAAATAATTAATCTTAAAGGTTTTGTTACTGGCTGGCAAGAAATTCAAGCAGCAAATACTGAATTTTCTATTTAAAATTAAACGATGTAGTATTCTCCGAATCACGATTTTCCGTTCAACTGTGAAGTATATGGTGGCACACTGGCTCTCTTCCAAAAGCTTTATAAGCCACTTAGCGCCATTTTTCACAATGCTGCTGAGCATAACATTTAATATTAAATGTAGTGGGTATTTTATGCATTGACTCCTAGTTATATTCAGGTAAAATTGTGGCTTCATGTGTTCCATATGTTTTTCCATTTGTGCGATTTGTTTTTTATGTCTTCGACGTATTCTTGTCTATTGCTTTGATATGATTAGTGGGCCAGACTTTTTATATTTGAAGATATTAGATTTCTGGTAGATTATTACTCTCATTTATCTTTTATTTTCACAATTGCTCACGACTGTGTTACAATAAAATGAATATGTTACAAAGAAAATATTTAACGTAAATATTTTCGTATTTCTTAATATTGTTTGTCGTCTAATATTTTAGTTTTTACGACGTTACGAATAGGCAAGGAATTAAAATAATCTAAAATATTAAAATTCTCTTGTTTAATCAAAACAAAATACATTTTCATAGAAGTTTAATCAGCTTATGAATTAGAGAGACGGCCAGGAGTAATATTATTATTAGGATTTCTGTCTAAATAATGATAATAAGTTTATTTTCTCTAGAATTCTTTACAAATTGCTCTTATTTTATGTGGTTACATATGTAAGTATTATAAGTATAACATAGAAATGTGTTAGACTACAAGAGGTCACCGTTGACGCCTGTACTAGTGTAAACTGTATTACAGTCCGTCAGCACCTTCCACCCTATGGAAAACAATTCAGAAAATACCATTGTGATTACCACCCATCAATCGTTTTTGCGGATATCCTGCAGGGTTCTGTCCAAGGCCTTAACTGCCTTCCTATTGGCCATCGTACACTCATCCCATACGATCAGAGAGCAATCCTTGAGCACGTATCCCTTATCACTGTTTACGTGACACATCACAAACAGGCATTTCTGCGCTCTATAAATCGATGGGAATTTTAAACATGGCATGTGTTGTCTTGCCACCCGGCAGCAGTGTGGCAGCGATTCCCGACGACGCTACAGCAATGGCAAATTTGCCTTGCCTCCTGACCTCTGCAGATATGCCAGTGGTAACAAATGTTTTTCTGTTCCAACAGGAGCATCTAAGAAAAACATTTTACCCTGGCTTTGCCAAACACTTTCAAGGACGGTGTCATAAATTTCGTATTGTGGTCATTTCACCCGGATCGTAAATTATCACAGCGTTTTACTCCCAATTTCCACGGTTTTGATGCGGTGATGATTGGGAAGCCGGTAACACATATTCGACCAGTGGATTGCCGCCGATAGAAATTACCATGTCTAGAAGTGAACTGAGGCAGGTGTTCAGCACGCGTTCATCAGTTACTTCGACTTCGTCTCCAATAGCACGCCTCAAAGCTCGTAGAAAATGTTCAGACAGATGATGTTCACGACTCTACAAAACACCAAGATGACGTCATACAGATGACGCATGCGGCTGGGACTGTTACGCTCGCCTCCGCGAGGGTGTCATCCCAGTTTTGGTCACAATCGAGAAAGTGACGTACTACGCAAGCTATTAAGTGGGATACTCCACGCCATCAAATGTCCTCAGAAAGGCGAAAGACGTTGGGATTCGGACCGTGTGAATTTTCAGCTGGCGCTCGCTCGTCGGTAGCGCTCTGATGTATGCCATGCGATCACTCATCCAAGTGGTGACCTGAGCGAGCGTTGATTAACTTTGTCGATCAGTTACAAAATAATGGCAAGTCAAATCTGGCTATGAGCGCTACGATACAAATAACTGTAAAACATACCTCTGTGTTCTACATATTATAAAATGAAGTTCCTCGGCCGTGACAGTCTGTTTTTATGAACGTGATAAATTAAAAATAGCCGAGCGGATTATTGTACGGTTTTCAACAACAGACAGTGTAGTTTTTGAGGAAGGTTTAGGTATATAATTCACGTGTGCGGAGCCGCAGGCAAAGTCTAGTTATAGTTAAAATACAATCAGTATTTGGGCCATAGCGACGATTTTTTGCATGCTCGTACTCATCACACGACGATTTTCTGGTCGGGAATCAAGCCCACGATCAGCTTAACATTCGGCGTGCCTAACTACTAGATCAATATCCACCCAAATGACTACACCTACCAAACTAGCTTGCATCTCATAAATATTCCTATGAAACCCACATAAACGGCTTTATAACTCAGCAGACATCACAATATCGTCAAACACACGAAAACCAGTTTTAAAACCTTTGGACACGATCCATAAAAGTCCGGAACACTTTATTTGTACCCGGTGCTTCAAAATAAATAGCGTGATTTTTTTCCCGTTACAGAGATTAACGTGTTAGCAATACCGTATGACGCGGTTGGTAATAATTTATGAATATTCACAGGGGATTATCATTCGTATAATTCATGTTTTACCGGTATTCTGGGTTTTTGTTCGGTGAAAGATGAAGGCGGGAGCGATATGTTTGCTTGGTTGTTTGTTTGGCGGTTTGGGTTCACAGCTGAACTAGATTTATATACCTATTCTTAGTTTTGTGGGGGAGTGTGGCCAACCCTGGTGTTGAAGTTTATGGACCGCTCATAGGCCTCTGATTTATCCTAGCGATACTTAAGGATATATCATCGTAGAGCCTAAACTACTGAATCCGTTGAGTCATGATTTGACCGTGAGTTCATTGTGCACTTTGTCCATTGTAAATTTTGACTATGGTCACACTATGAACTGTCATATCATTCACTTTTTCATTCATTTTGTCGTTCTCCGGAAAAAGTTGTCCCCCACGCCTGCTTGTAATTTTGCGTTTGAAATTGAATTATATTGAGTTAATAACCTTGCAACCGTCGCTAGTTGAATTTGTCTGACAAGGTTGTGAGCGATTGACGAAAAGTCAAATAAACACGGTTTGTCCTCTCGTGAAATATCGCCCTTTGGAAAGCACATGGTTGCTTCGCGAATCGTATTGGAATCGAAGTGAATTTGTGTCGTAAATTCTTGTAATTGCCGTCTCTTGAACATTACCGGCAAGAATTGTAATAAACTTGTATCATACTGAACATTTGTGAAACTTGTGTGAATCCGTCCGCGTGTATCCTTCCCGAAAACATCGTTGGAGGACCGGCTGAGTAACTATAACGATTTTCTTATTATTTTGGTCAAAATTATGAGTGTAATCTTATAGGTCTACTCCGGAACATCACAAGAAGATCTCAGGTAAATTTGCACATGTATTAGTTTAATTTCATAGCTGTGAAAACACAGTACATATATGTCAGAGATTTGTTGTGGCTGACAAGGACTGATGAATATAATCACGCTTCCACTATCGTCTGCAAACAATTCCAGTCCTCCTAGCCAAACACTAAACATAATTTCTGTCGTAAGCAGAGTGTGGTTGAAATCAAGCCGCTGTCGCTGTACCCAATTAGATTAATACTGTTATCTTGTATCCCATCACATTTTAAACAGTGTTGTTGTTGAGGATATCGCGTCGTTGACGGTTCCTCAGGTTGTAGTTGTGTTGAAAGGTTGTTGAAAATGATGCACTGCACACGGTTATAAGTTCAAAGGTTTATTGCACTAGAAAAGTTCCTAACTACGGCTATGTTCAGTTGCTGAGTCGCACGTTACGTTAAATTGTTATTGTTTTATTGACACTCACATTAGTACGTTACGGATGTTTTTGTACGACGGAAGTTAATAAATTGTTTTATTGCTTGCGTTGTTACAAATGTGCTGTACGAGCAATATTGGCTCGTACATGCTCCCGAGGGAAGATAGTTAACGTCGGTGCATACCCAGACAACTGAACTTGTGTTACAAGTTAAATAGTAATAGTTTCTAAATAGTTACATGTCAAGTTATCAGATAATAAAACAAGAGAAATGAAAGCATAAAATATAATAAACAAATATTAGTTATAGTTGAAATCTTGTTCCACTCGCTGGTTGTTGCCGAAGATGCTGCTTGGCCTGTCTATCTCCTATTGTAGAGTACGCAGGAATCTCCTTCATCTCTATGTCTTCCGTTCTCTTTCGAGTCTCTGTGACAGTTTGCCGTGTTGTATTGGTGTCAGTTCCTTTACGGGTGGCGAGGAACTTTCGTACTCTCCATGCTATAATAGCGAGGCGCTTATGGTATAATTGCCGATCTCATGGATACTTATGTCGTTAGGCAGACTCTCTCGTTCCTTTTGTGTATTTATCTGGCTGTCTAATAGTCTATGTTCGGTGGATAGGTTTGGATTAGCTAGGACAATCTTTGTATTTTGAGACGTTTGCCACATATCATTAGGGGTGTCGATAGTCGGTACATCCACGGTCATAGCGATGTTGGTCTTGCTACTAAAAACGTTGTATGAGTATATCGACGTGTCCTTATGTTGTAAAATGCAATCCTGACCTAAGGCAAGAAGCCCCACCTTTGTTATAATTGTCGTTGTAATACGATTCTCGCATACTATACGGGTCGCGCATTCGCTGACATAATTATATAACCATATGTTTGGCCTCTGCAGTTTTATCCATTGGTCGGAACATGGTTGTACTATCCAATCGCAAGTGATATTATGAACTGATTGACTCAGCATTTTTGCTTCGCATGATGCTGTGGCTCCGTGTAAGTTTCTTATCGGCGTGAAGGCGTGGCATATGTAGCTATCCGTTTTCATTGTTGTGCATTGTTGTAAATCGACATCATCCAATTGTATGTATGTGTTCTTTGCAAAGTTTGCTCCTGTGTACTCTGAAGTTGTCGCTATAGCTTGACATTGGTCGGCCGTCTGCTTTCTAAGTATAGGTATATTGCGGTATAATGTGTATTCATCGTCGCTTAGTAACGGGATATGTAGCTCAAAGAGTAGGTATTGTTCGGTGAGCCGCGCTCTCACGTAAATAAGCTTGTAAATGCTCTGAATGTTTTCTACATTACTGTTTCTAATTGGCAATGTTAATCTTTTCGATATAAAGCAGGCAATGTAATTGAGTTGTTCTGCAAGTTGTCTCGGCGTGAAAAAATTCATGTCCAGATTTCCTCTATAGATATCTGTCAATGCATCTAAGAGAATTTGTTGGTTTCTTCGCAATATAGAGAGAAGGGAACTGGCAGTCAACGCTCCCGCGTTATCATCATTCATTGTTTTCATTATCTGAAATCTGTTTTCTAATATTGTTCTTCTTTATTCCGTTGTGTCTATAAATGTTTGCAGAACTTGCAGTTGTGACTTTACAAAGTGCTAATTTTTCTTAATGATGTTGTTTTCGGACTCGATAATAAGTGTCTGATTTTTGATGAGTTGCAGTAAATACTGTTCGTTTGTTTTGATTCTTTGTATGTCTTGAGCGTATTTTTCTGCAAATTCGCTATCCAGTACACCAAGTAGGGTCCTTGCAAGGTTTCCTACGCCGTCAACGTAGCCGCGACGCTTCCTTTGTTGATGTTGAGATAATAATAACATGTTGTATTCGTTCACCTGATTCATTTCGAATTTCAGCTGTTGTATTGTAGATTGACAAGGTTCGTTGGGCATAGTCTCACATAATTGAGCTAAACTGTTGATGAATGTCTCGACCTTTGTTGTACTTTGCCAGAAAGTTGTTAGATTATAATAAACAAGTAGTTTCCATTCGTCGTGAATAAGTTGGACATTTCTGATGGGGTCAAAGTAAACTGGTTGGTCGTCAGATAATCTTGTTATTTTAAAATGTTCTTGAGGTGCTGCTAGCGTACTTGAGAACGTTGTAAGCGCGACTATTAACACCAAAAGTAAACTGTTCATGCTAACTTTTTGATCCGCTTTGCGTTTCTCGGGGTCAGTTAACGGGGTGAGTTTCGTTATGGGCCTTTTCAGCACTCCATTTTGTGTCTTGTGTGTGACCACTCGTACTAACTTGTCGCTTCCGGGATGCAATTCAACCACGCGGCCCATAGCCCACTTGCCGGGTGGCAGGTTTTCTTCCTTCACGAGTACAAGTTGTCCTTTCTCTAAGTTTTCTCTTGTTTGTCGCCATTTATTCCTGTTCTGTAATAAATGCAGATATTCTTTCGACCAGCGATCCCAATAATGTCTGCGCATGAGTTCGATGAGTTTCCAGTTGTTCAGTTTCATTGAGTGGTAGAGAGAGCGTTGGACTCCCCGTAAGAAAATGTCCGGGAGTAAGACAGTCAAGGTCTTCTACATCCTCAGATAACGGGCTCAGCGGCCTGCTGTTCATGCACGCTTCAATTTGAGTGAGCAGTGTTGTAAACTGCTCATAAGTTAGCTTCTGTTCGCCGATTACTCGTTTCAAGTGAGCCTTCATGGAGCGTACAGCGGCTTCCCATAACCCTCCGGCAGATGGCCATGAGGGAGCGTTGAAGTGCCATTCTATTTGAAGGTTGTTGATCTCCTTGAAAAACTCTGAAGATAACATTGTCTTGTATATTTGAAACTCTTCATTTAATACTCTGGCAGCTCCGACAAAGTTTGTTCCGTTGTCGGAATAAATGTGTTTCGGAGTGCCTCGTCTCGCACACATTCTCTTCAGTGCTGCGATAAAAGTTTGGGTCGATAAATCCGAGACAAGTTCGATATGTACTGCTTTTGTGCACATACACACGAATATGGCTATGTAGCCTTTGCAGGTTTTGACTCCACGGCCTTTGTTAATTTTTATATTGACATGGCCCGTGAAATCAATCCCACAGTGTGAGAATGGTCTTGACGGAGTGATCCTCTCTTTAGGAAGATTGCCCATCAGCTGGTTAGTTCTGGTCGTCGCGTAGCGACGGCATCGTATACACTGTCTCAGCATTTTCTTGACGTTTCGATTTCCGCTAATGATCCAGTATTTGTTCCTAGTGTAAGCTAGCGTTAATCTTGCTCCACCGTGTAATGTTCGTTGATGCGCGCTTTCGATGACTAATCGGGTCAGTTTTCCTCCTCCTGGAAGTAGTACTGGATACTTGGTTTCTTCTGGCAAATTGGAGTAGCTTAGTCATCCACCGACGCGTAAGATTCCGTCCTTGTCCAAAAATGGGTTGAGTTTCAAAATCGCGCTCTTGTTGGAAAGTTTTCCGTTTTTTTTGATAGAAGTAATTTCGTCTTCAAAATAACTTTCTTGTACTGATCGAATAATTAAACATAATGCGTTGTCTATTTTGGACACATGCAGTTCATTGCGCTGGGTCGACCTTTTGTTTTGTGAAGCATCAGCAAAACGTATCACCCAGGCGAGTATTCTTGTAATGCGATCGATGTTGCTATGTCGCTCAAGTAATGAATTAATTAATTCGTTTTTAATCGACACGGGTTCCGTAGTCTTTGTAATGTAACAATTCGTTTCAATACTCTCATTTGTCGTATACGTTTCCTTGGGGATAAGATCTTGTATTCCTTTCTCCTTAAGCCATTGAGGCTCTTCCCACCACAGGGAAAAGTTAACTAATTTTGATGGCAGCAGTCCTCTTGTTGCGCAGTCGGCGGGATTTTCTTTACTTTTTACGTAACCCCAGTTTATCGCAGGCACGATGTTTATAATTTGTGTTGTTCTATTTATAATATATTTCTCGTATTTGGTTTGACTGCCTTGAAGCCAAGCGAGGACCACTTTAGAATCGCTCCAGCAGCAAATCTTGATGTCGTAATCTGCAAGAATCTTTGCTATTTTTTCTAGAAGTTTTGCTAGTAAGACTGCGGCACAAAGTTCCAACCTGGGAATCGAAGTTTTCTTTTTGAGTGGTGCGACTTTAGTTTTTGCGGCCAATAAAGTAGTTACGTAGGTACCGGTAAGCGATACAGTTCAACTGTAGATGACGCATGCATAGGCCTGCTCGCTTGCGTCACAAAAGCCTTGCAATTCTATAGTTGCATTGTTTTCGTTTTTAATCCATCTCGGAATTCTAATGTTATTTATGTTTGGTAGTTCTGATTGGATACGAATCCAGTCTTTTGCAATGGTATCGGGTACATGTTCATCCCAGTCCATGTTACTGCAGTCCTCATTCCATAACCTTTGGAAAATGAGTTTTGCTTGAATGGTCAATGGAGCTAAGCAACCGAGCGGATCGTAGATCTTGCTTATCTCTGATAACAACTTGCGTTTTGTGTATGTTGTTTGCTTAGCGTTGTACGGCGATTCGGTAGTGAAATGGAAAGTGTCGCTTGCGTCATTCCATGCAATACCTAGTGTCTTGCTGATTTCCTGTTGTTTGAAGTTGAAATCGGCAGTGCGTTTCTTGTCCTCTAATGCTACGTCGCTCAGAATACAAGGTTCGTTGGTAGCCCATTTTCGTAAAATGAAACCGCCTTTCTTTAGTAGCTCGTAAAGCTCTTTCTGTAGTAACTTGGTGTTTTCTATGGTATGCTGGCCCGTAGTGACGTCATCCATGTAACACTCGTTCAATAGCACCCTTTTGGCTAAGGGGAATGCGTTGCCTTCATCCTCGGCTAGTTGTTGGAGAGTCCGCATTGCAATAAACGGTGAAATTTTTATACCATATGTCAGAGTACACAACTGCATCTCCCTGAGTGGTTCTTGCATGGAGACCCTCCAAATAATTTTTTGAAGCGACTGTTGGTCTTGATGAGTCAGGATTTGACGGTACATTTTCTCGATGTCAGCCGTCAGGACATATTTGTAGCTCCGCCATTTAATAATAATGGCTAAAATGTCTTTTTGGAGGTTTGGTCCCTTCTCCATCAAGTCGTTTAGGCTGTAGCCGGAGTCTGTCTTCATCGATGCGTTAAAAACCGCTCGCAGCTTAGTTGTAGTCGAACTCTCTCTTAGTACGCCATGGTGTGGTAAATACGCTTGTACTTGCGTCTTGGATGCTGTAGCAGGTTTCATGTGACCTAATTGAATGTACTCGTTGATAAAGTGTTTCTACAAAGTACCAAAATGTTCTTGTCTTGCCATTTTCTTCTCCAGCTGTAAAAATTGTGCTATCGCTGCAGGTTTTGAGTTCCCGAGCTTTTGTTCATAATGAGCTTTCATTGGCATCTTTACCACGTATCTCCCATTGCTCAAACGGTTCGTTGTTTCAATGTAATATTTTTCACAGTATTCGTCTTCCTTCGTTGGTTCGGGTTCACATGAAATTTCTTCTGTCTCCCAAAACTTCGTTATGCTGTCTAGCTCTGTTAGAGTAACAAAACAGTTAAATTGCCTTGTGGCACCGCTAAGAATCCAGCCCAGTTTGGTTTGCTGCGCTACAGGTGAGCCATTGCTGGGCTTGAGTATACCTTCTAGAATTACGTCCGAGTAAATATCCGCTCCTAGTAGTAAATCGATGGGCCCAGAGATGTTAAAGTCTGGGTCCGCCAGCTTGATGTTCTCCAGATGTGTCCAGTTCTTTGCGTTAATCGTTGAGTTAGGAAGGTTGTTTATAAGTTTGCTCATTACTAGTGCTTCGGTTTGGCATGTATAATCCGAGTATATAGATTTACATTCTAGTTATATAATTCCTCTGCTCTTGCCCATTATAGTACCGACGCCAGTGATCGCGGCATTCATTTTGTTTCGGGGTAAGTTCAAGCGTTGAGCTGCATTTTCTGTAATCAAGGTCACTTGAGATCCCTGATCCAATAATGCGCGAAGGATGACGTAATCTCCCTCCTAGTTTTTGACCTTCAGCTGTAAAGTCGTTAAAAGTATTTCTTGATTGCCATTTATATGATTCGAGGTTCGCTCAGCCACCGGTGAGGTGGATGGCTTGGTTTGTTGACCCTTCAGATTATCATTATGAAGAAGAGAATCATGTTTAAAATTGCAGGTGCGGCATCTTTTCGTTGAGGTACATTTATTGCTGCCATGGCTAAACAAACAATTCTTACATAAATTCAATTTATTTGTTGTTTGATTACGCGATGACACATCCATGTTCTGGCACAATGTAGGGCACTGTCGCAGTGCGTGATCGTTTTTGCAGAGCGGGCATTTTCTTAGCGTTGCATGAAAGGTTTTTGTCGCCTTTTCTGCGTCTTTAAAGTTCATTGACTTAGTGTTGTTATAATTATTATAATTACTTTTATATTGGCTGTTCTTTTTTGAACGAGATGTTTCCAAAGTCATGAATTTCAATTCTAGGAACTCCATGAACTCGTTGAGGTCCGGGAGATCTCTTGAATGTTTCATTTTCTCTATGTAATCACCGTAAGTGACATCATCGAGTTTCGAAGACAGCAGGTGCACGATAAGTGGACCCCATACAGGAATATCGATATCGATGTTCTTCAGCGCATTCAAACATTCTTTCGTGGTATCATGGAACCTTTTCAGGTTCGCCGAGTTTGGTTTGTCGATAGATGCTTGATTGAGAAGTGTATCGATGTATGACGTAAAAAGCAATCGCTTGTTATTGTAACGATGCTGGATGATTTCTAAGCACGAGTCGTAATTTTTGGCACTCACAGGAAGATGTTTGATCAATTTTTCAGCTTCGCCTTTTAATTTCGACTTCAAATACTTCATTTTCTGTGTTTTGTTTAGCGTTGGGTTGTTATGGATCATCTCAAAGAATAAATCCCTAAAAGAAATCCAGTTGTTATAAGCTCCGTTAAACTCTGGTAATTCTATTCGAGGCGTAGTCTTCTCGTAATTAGATGATTCAAATATTCTTCTATTCAAATTATCCTTGAGCTTGTCGTAGACTTGCTCCCAATGGTCGAATTTTGATTCATAATCTTTGTCGTCTCCTTGCAGCAAGTAACTTATCTCCCAGTGGATCTTATCGATAGCTTCCCACTTCGATTGTAAGATGTTAAGTTGATCTTGAAGCTGCCACTTCTCTTTCATCTCCTCCAGTTTTGTTTTGGCAACCGCACGCTGCAAAGAGTTGAAATTGCACATTTGATTGCGCAATAATGTCGATAAGTGTTTATCCGACTCATCTCTAGTGGTGTCTTGCGTTATGCTGAAAAATGAGGCAGATTTCGGTTTGGAAATACCCGAAAAAGTCGGTTCCTCTAATAACTCGGTTCTCAACTGAGTCATAGATTGCATTGTTTCGTCAACTATGCATTTTGTTACATCGAAAACCGTCTTCTTAAAGTAATCATGATCTGTGTTGGACGATTCATACTTCTTGATGATCTCGTGATTCGTTCGAAATTCATCCCAGAGCGATCGTAAAACTTCGATGCGCTTGTTGAGATAATCTACGGTTTTTCTACTCCTAGAATCCTTTTTGTAGTTGGATTGAAGAGCTTTGATTTTCTCATAGCTAGCCTGTTGCTTAGTAACGAGTTCCACAAACTGGGCGCAACCTTCTTCCGACATTGTTACTGCTGGTAATAGGTAACCCTGTGTACTCACGCAATTGGTTGTAAGTTGAGATGTTGACGTAAACAGTAGACGTTATCTCTGCTCCGTCAGTTGATACGTAAGATCTTAGTCGCAGTTGACGCTATCCACGCTGATAAAACCTAAAGATGCTGTATTTCCTACTGGTTTGTTACTGGTCGTTCTCAGTGTAGCCTTCCCTCCCCTACGTTATGTGCAACGTCTCAACGCTGTCGGTGAGACCCGCTTGTGGGAGGCCAACAACGCAGATTTGCTAACGTAGCCGGGATATACCACGCTGAGATCCTGCCAATAAGATACACGACAGTATAAGACTTACCAATCGAGTCGATCGAAGGACCACTCGATGTTGAGGATATCGCGTCGTTGACGGTTCCTCAGGTTGTAGTTGTATTGAAAGGTTGTTGAAAATGATGCACTGCACACGGTTATAAGTTCAAAGGTTTATTGCACTAGAAAAGTTCCTAACTACGGCTATGTTCAGTTGCTGAGTCGCACGTTACGTTAAATTGTTATTGTTTTATTGACACTCACATTAGTACGTTACGGATGTTTTTGTACGACTGAAGTTAATAAATTGTTTTATTGCTTGCGTTGTTACAAATGTGCTGTACGAGCAATATTGGCTCGTACAGTTGTAGTGTTTGTCAGGTCAGTTTTGCCTAGAATACATAATATTTATTTGTATTAGTTGACCTATTTCATTTGAAAGACATTGTCATACATAACCTCAAATCAGTAATAGTTTGACTTGTATTGTTGAAATCTTACTTGAATCAGTTGTTGTAGCATTAATAAGTCAGCTTTGATTGGATACATAACAGTTATATGTATCAATTGATTTATTTAATTGCATATATTGAGTTTGAAACATTATAATAACCAAAGTTTACCTTGCATAGATAAACCTTTGTTATGTTGTAATATACTGATAATATTGGTAGTTAACACATACTACTACTATTGTATATCATAAATAGCCCAGTGAGCCTGTCTGTTGCAAATAATTAATTAATTTGAAGTTTCAACTTTTAAGTTGTTGTTAGTTATAACTTTGATAACCTTTGTCTTTGAGTCAATATATTGAAACTATTAACTTTGTTGGGCAGTAAATACCTGTCACTTGCTTGCACCAGTAAACAGGCTAATACTTTGTTGGTTTCAAAGAAATAACAAATATTAAGTTTTAATTGATAATATTATTTAACGCTTGTCCGAGCTCTTTTGAGAACTTAATTATATCAGCTATCAAGGACTTGCGTGCGGCTGCTAGTGCCATTGCATCAGATTTGCACTGGTTTGCCTCAGCCAGTGCTTTGGTGAACCGGCCTGATCGCCAGCAGGCCTTATTACAAAGATTTTAGCGGATCGATGATCGCCCGGCAAGTGTGGAACAGCAATTTCGTACTTTCAGCGCTTGCTGTCTCGAAGTGTCAGTTGTTGACTTCACCGCTGACCAGCGAAATAAAGTCAGTGAGGTTTATGCCCAAATTTTGGATCTCTATGGTGCTGTCTCCAACTGTGCAAGACAGTTAATTGCCGAGAGGGTCGGGCAACCCATGTTGAAGCAGGAGCTTCCTAGGCCAGCACCGGGACTGGTGAGTAGGCTTCCCACTTTCTTGGACCTCCCGCATTTTGATAGCTGGCTAGGAAGCTACCTGGGCTTCGTTAACTTATTCGACAGCCTGGTCGATGACAGGGCTGACCTTCAGCCGGCACAAAAATTGGCCTACTTGATGTCGGTTCTAGATGGGGAGGCCAAAGGCCTCATCCAGCATCTGCCCGTGTCTGACGAGGCCTACCAGAGGGCACGGGATTTAATCACCCGTAGGTACCACAACAAGCGAGGCCTCGCAGACACCCACATCGAGCAGATTTTGAGTTTGCCCACGCTCATCCGGGTCTTTGGGTTACGCACCCAACTTTTGAACCCGCTCTTGGTGGCAATCAACGCCCTTAAGTGCTTGGGTCTGCCCGTGGACCAATGGTCCTACCTATTGGTGCACATTGTGCTCAAAAAGCTGCCTGCCGATCTGAGGTCGCGACTTGAACAGCGCTTTGGTGGGGATAGTGCGACGCATCTGCTTCCTTTTGCAGACTTGGAGAAGTTCCTAGAGGATGAGTGCCGGGTTTTGGATAACTCCGGTGGTGACACGCCGGCTAAGTCGCAGCCGCCCAAGGTCAAGAAGCAGGCTCGCGTTCACACCCGAGCCAATGCTGATCGGCGCCCTCCTCGCTTTGCAGTCACGCAAAGCCCAGCGGAGTGCTCTTACTGCAAGGTCACGGGGCACAGAACGGCCAGTTGTAGGGCATTCTTGGACCTCCATGTCGCCTCCCGTAGGCGCATCGCGAATGCCCGCCGCCTTTGTTTCTCATGTTTGGGATCCCACTACCAGCGAGACTGCTCAAACTCTCGCCCCTGTCCTCACTGTGGAGGACAGCATTTGGACATTCTCTGCATTAATGCCAGAGAGGTAGGCCGCTTGTCCAACAAGCCGACGCCGCGCACGGGCGGGTGTTTTGAAGGTGGCAACCGAGGCTCACCGGCGCGCAGCCGAGATTCGCCTCGCTCATTGGATCGCCACTCACCCCGTTTGAAGAACTGTAGCGTGCGCACGCCTCCTCTCTCTCGCGCACCTGAATGTGCGACTGCTCAGCGTCACCAGCACCATGACTGCTGCTCCAGGTATTCCCCTCTTTTGGCACAGCGTCCCCGCCTTAACTCGCGCCCACCTCGTTTTGGGCGGGTGCGTCATTATGACCCCCATAGATGGCGCGCGGATCGAGTCACCGCGCCTTTGAGGACTTCAAGCCGCACCCTCGTTTTGACTTGCCTGGTCCTGGCCAACGGTCGCCGCCCTGGCAACAATAGGTCATTGACTCCTGCCCTAGAACGCCAACCTCCCACATTGAGACCGTTATCCTACCAACGGTTGCTGTTAGGGTCTGGGGACCCACGGGGACCTCTGTTATTGTCCGTGCTATATTGGACACAGGTTCATAAGGTTGCATTGTTTCCATTTATTTGGTAGGGTAGGTTAAATTAAATACGGGTTCTTTTCCAAATTGTATACGGGGAATAGGTGACGTAGCCATTAATGTTCAAGGGCAAGTTAAAGTTTTGTTTGCCCCTGTTGAATCTTCACACCCGAGGATTAAAACTTCGGCTATTGTGCTGAAGAATATTTTGGGTATGCATCCACAGAAACAGCTACCTGCTGCTGTGGTGAATGTGACATCGGGTTTGGAACTGGCAGACCCCAAATTTGACACACCGGGACAAATCGATTTGTTGATTGGCTTTGATGTGCTCGGTGGAATATTGATTAGTGGGCAACGAGTCTTGGTGCCAAATGGTTTGACTGCCATCCCGACCATATTTGGATTTGCTTTGATGGGACCTGTACCTAGAGACCCCCCTCCATCCGAACTTGATAATTTGTTGGCAGTAGGCTCCGCTCTCTCTGATGCGGTTCAGAGGTTTTGGGAGGTAGAGGAGCCCCCTTAAGCTGCCCGTTTGAATCCAGAACATGAGGAGTGCGAGCTGTTCTTCCAGAACAACACTGGTCGACTCCGTTCTGGTCGGCTTATTACGAGGCTACCCTTCTGTCTGTTCGGCCTCCACTTGGTGAATAAGATTGCTGGCTATAGAGCGTCGCATGGGTCATGATCCGGAGCTCAGACAGAAGTGTATTGAGTTCATGAGAGAATATGAACAATTGGGACACATGTCGGTGTCAAATTTGGATTGGCGTTCGGTGGAACATTACTTTCTCCCGCATCATGCGGTATTGAAGCCATAAACTGACAAGCTGCGCACGGTGTTTGATGGTTCTGCGCAGACTTCAACAGGCGTATCCTTGAACCAATGCTTGCATTCTGGTCCCAAGTTGGTCAAGGACTTTTGTGACCTCATCACCAGCTTCCCACGACATCAGGTTGTCTTTGTGGCCGATATAAAAATGATGTTCAGGCAGACGATTATCCACCCTCGTCGCTTCCAGCTGATCCTTTGGAGAGAGTCTCCTCGTGATCCTATGGTCATCTACGAGCTCAATACCAATACGTACGGGCTAAGTTCGAGCCCCTACTTGGCAATACGTTCTCTTTGGGAGCTCGCAGACCGCGAGGGCCTACGTTTCCCACGAGCCTCCGCCATCTTGAAAGACGATATTTACGTCGTTGACATTTGCTCGGGCGCCTCCACAGCGGACGAGGCGATCCTCCTGCGAGACGAATTGATAGGTATTTTGGCCTCCGCTGGTTATGAGTTGCGCAAATGGATTTCCAACTCACCAGCGCTTTTGGAAGGCTTGCCAGAGGATCATCAGCAAGATCCACATTTATTTGAGATTGTTGACAACCCCGCCATGATGGCTGTTCTCGGCGTCCAGTACAGACCAGTCCAAGACATTCTTACGACGAAATTGCCTTGTTCTTAGACTAAACGTCTCGTGTTGTCTACTGTCGCCAGAACCTTTGATCCAAACGGTTGGATCTGTCCAGTTATATTTTGGGCAAAATGCTTCTTGCAGAAGCTTTGGACAGCAGGATTGACCTGGGACGAACCTCTACACGGCACTCTTGTTGAGGAATGGACCTCTTTTGTATCCTCACTTCCTGCCGTCAATGAGATCTCCTTGCCTCGTCCCATCCTTCCTCCCGGGAAGTACAAGGCCACCCTTCACGGGTCTTGTGATGCCTCGGAACGTGGTCACGCGGCCGTGGTGTATTTGCGCACAGTCAGTGCCTCAGGTCAGGTGAGAGTTTCCCTGATCATGGCGAAGAGCAAGGTTGCACCCCTTCGGACATCTCTGACCATTCCAAAATTGGAGCTCTCGGGAGCAGCACTACTTGTACGCTTATTGAACCACGTGTCTAGTACTTTGGGTAAAAGCATTTGTATTAATGGGACCTACGCCTGGACAGACAGCCAAATTGTTCTCTGTTGGTTGAAGGCTTCTGTCCACACCTTGAAGGTATTTGTCGCTAATCGCGGCTCCCAAATCCAAAAATCTGAAGTCAAGCTTGTTTGGAGACACGTGCCAGGTGAGCTCAACCCCGCTGATTGTGCCTCGCGCGGATGCTTGATGCCTAGTTTGATAGGTCATTCGCTGTGGTGGGGTCCGGAATGGTTGATTCGACCAGAAATTGATTGGCCTCAAACGCCAGTTTTGAATATTTCCAATTTGCCGGATCTGCGAACGCTCGCTCTTGAGAAGGTGGAATGCGCCTTCGACCCCGATTTCTTGTTGAATCGCTACAGCTCCCTTTTTTTTTTTATGGTAATAGGCGGCAAACGAGCAGACGGATTGCCTGATGGTAAGCAATTACCGCCGCCCATGGACACAAGCAACATCACAGAAGTCACAAGTGCGTTGCCGCCATTTGGAATTGGGAAAAGGGATAGGATGAGGAGTGGGATGAGGGAGAAGGAATAGGGGATAGGGCCTCCGGCTCTCTCACTCACCGAACGAAACGCAACAGTTTAGGTACGGTTACTTTACGTCGATTTTCTGTGAGAGGGTAGTACTTCCCCGGTCGAGCCGGCCCATTCATGCTGAAATCAGCAAGGCTCTACTACCTGGTCAAGTCCCTTGACAAATTGTTAGGTGTTACTGCTTGGATAAAGCGTTTTCTTTTTAATTTTAGGCACCCACAACAGAAACCGTTTATCTCACCACAGGAACGACAGGAGTCCCTCACCATTCGGGTTCGTTTTGTGCAATTGGCGCACTTTGAGAAGGAGATTGCTGTCCTTAAATCAGGGAAATATCTTCGTAATTCGACGATTCTTCAACTTCTAATTATCGGGAGCCGTATCGAAATTGAACCCCGTTTTGGACAATACGGGTCTCTTTCACGTTGGAGGGCGACTCAAGAATGCCAACCTCCCTTACGGGGCACGCCACCCCCTTTTGTTACCCAAGGACGGTCATTTGGTACGTTTGTTGGTAACTGACGGTCACCTTAAAAATTCGCATGCTGGTTGTAATGCTCTGTTGGCCATTTTGCAACGCGAGTTTTGGATTTTTTCTGCCCGAAGAATTATTCGGAGTGTAGTCTTTCGCTGCATCCCTTGCTATAAGCTCAAGGTTTCTACCATGCAGCCTTTGATGGGAGACTTACCGGCAGATCGCGTAACAGAGAGCAAGACGTTTGACGGTGTTGGCACGGACTTCGCTGGTCCCTTTTTGGTGAAAACTTCAACACTTCGAAACAGCAAGACTGTTAAGGCCTACTTGTGTGTCTTCGTTTGCCTCAGTTAGAGACAAAGGCCGTACATTTGGAACTGGTCTCCTCGCTTACGACCGAGGCGTTTGTAGCCACATTTGACAGATTTGTATCCCGCAGGGGGCTGCCTTCCTTGATCCGTTCTGATTGCGGCACTAACTTCAAGGGAAATTATAATTATTTGAATGACGTAGTTAATTTCCTTGAAACCAATAAGGCTGATAGAGGCAATAGGCTTGCCCAACGTAGGATAAATTGGTTGTTTTCCCCACCAAATTGTCCACACTGGGGTGGTAAATTTGAGGCCGCTGTAAAATCGTCCAAAACACACTTGCACAGGACAATTGTTGAATCAGTCCTTACTTTTGATGAACTCGCAACTGTGTTTTGTAAGATTGAGGCCGTTTTGAACTCTAGGCCATTGTGCCCAATCTCCTCAGATCCGAATGATTTGGAAGCCCTTACGCCGGGCCATTTTTTGATTAGTCGCCCACTTGTCGCCTTGCCTGAGTACCCTTACATTGATACGAGAACTAATCGTCTCTCGCGTTTTGAATTGGTACGCCAGATTACTCAGAGCTTTTGGAAACGCTGGAATTTGGAATATTTGCACATACTCCAGCAACGCGTTAAGTGGACCGACAAGACCGATCCACCCAAGATTGGAGACCTCGTTTCGATCAAGGAGGTTAACCTTCCGCCACTTAGATGGCGCAGGGGGCGCATTCTTCGTTTGGTAACTGGGGCTGATGGAGTTCCCCGATTTGCTGAGGTCTTGGTGGACGAATTGATTCTGAGGAGAGCGGTTGCGACGTTGTCACGTCTTCCAACTGACTAGCGTACCGGTAGGCCGGTCCGGGGCGGGTGGATGTTTGAAATAGAAATGTTGTTTGTGATAAGTTACATCGATTATATCAGTTTAGTAGCGTGTTACTTTGTCCATTGTAAATTTTGACTATGGTCACACTATGAACTGTCATATCATTCACTTTTTCATTCATTTTGTCGTTCTCCGGAAAAAGTTGTCCCCCACGCCAGCTTGTAATTTTGCGTTTGGAATTGAATTATATTGAGTTAACAACCTTACAACCGTCACTATTTGAATTTGTCCGACAAGGTTGTAAGCGATTGACGAAAAGTCAAATAAACACGGTTTGTCCTCTCGTGAAATATCGCCCTTTGGAAAGCACATGGTTGCTTCGCGAATCGTATTGGTATCGAAGTGATTTTGTGTCGTAAATTCTTTTAATTGCTGCCCCTTGAACATTACCGACAAGAATTGTAATAAACTTGTAACATACTGAACATTTGTGAAACTTGTGTGAATCCGTCCGCGTGTATCCTGCCCGAAAACATCGTTGGAGGACCGGCTGAGTAACTATAACGATTTTCTTATTATTTTGGCCAAAATTATGAGTGTAATCTTATAGGTCTACTCCGGAACATCACAAGAAGATCTCAGGTAAAGAACAATGCCCATTCCTGGTCCAGTTTGGAACTCATGAACAGCACATAAAGTTTCAATTAGTTGTTGAATAATCCTTTTTATTTATAACTTAATTTATAGGCATTACTGAAGGTGTGCCGAGAAACTTATTCAATAAATAGGTTTAAAAAGATGTGTTGACGTTTAAATAGCCAACACGCAATAGATCAGAAATTGCCAGTAAAAATCATAATATTAAATCGATTATCACTTCTTCTTTATCGATTTTACGTTTTCTCTACTCAAAATGATTTGAGTTAATAGCAAATCTCTACATGGTCCTTAAACATTTAAAATGTGTATTTTTTAAGGTATATATGCGATTAACTACAAATAAGTTCGATTTTGAACAAAATATATAGATAACCTATGTCCGAAATCCATATCGATTAATCAATATCATTTAAAACTGTAAAATGGCAACACTTTTTTTACTCTTAAGTAAATGTCAATAATGTCATATTCAGTTTATTTTGTTTGTTACCTATTTGTTTTGCTCGTGCACATTGTGAATGCTTTTTATGTTTTTGGATCTTTTATGACTTCTGGCTTTTTCTTTCGGATTTATATCCTTACCAAATAATTAACTCATTCGTTTCTACGCAAAACTACGAAATACTTTAACTATCCTAATAAAAGTGGGTACACACGTCCTAATGTTTTGTGAGCATATAAAAGTACTTCTTGTAATAAATCCATGAATGTGATGGACCTCTAATCAATCTCAAAATTCTAGTTTAACACCCTTTTATCGAATGCAATAACAACTACTACGATTTTTGACTGTCCACAACTGGGCCGGCGTCTCTAAGAAAAATGGGCATTGTTTTTTGCACATGTATTAGTTTAATTTCATCGCTGTGAAAACACAGTACATATATGTCAGAGATTTTTTGTGGCTGACAAGGACTGATGAATATAATCACGCTTCCACTATCGTCTGCAAACAATTCCAGTCCTCCTAGCCAAATTCTAAACACACCCAATAAGGGATTTTCATGTCCAATAGTCTAGGCTTTGCGTTGATATACTATGCTTATATGTATAAGTCAGGACAAGAAATTTAATTAATATGATGGTGGGATGATGATTCCTTTCCATATTTTTAGCGTATTCTAATACAGCTTATTTACATTTTTATCGATACGATATTTGACTAACAAATTCATGTGAATAAAGTATCATACAGATAAAATGATGTTGAGGATGAAGATTCTTATCAAGCAAAAGATACCTTCAAGTAAACACAAATAAAAATATATCAACCCAGGCTTGTTTGGCAGGATAAGCGGATATAAAATTCCTCTTGATGCGATCGTTATCCCTTTGACTTTTATTTATTCTTATCTCATGATGATATTTTAAGCTAAGTTTGTTTCTTTATGTTTTTATTTTGTGTTCGCTGCTCACTTAACGATTGTTGGATATATTTTTCGCATCCATTGTAACATGTATTCAAATATAAGGAAATACTTAATTTCGAAAAAAATATATTTTCATGTGACATAAACATGATATAATTTTAATAAATAAACGTGTAGGTTGTCATTTGTAGAAAGTACACTTTGTAGATAGTACTTTTAAAGGATTTAAACTTTCGTGGTAACTTATGTTTGTTTTACATTGTTTCATTTGTTGTTGTTTGATTGGTTCATTGTTGCTAGCGATTTCAGTTCTTTATTGCCACGGGACTCCAGATAGCAAAAACGGTACCACTTGACCCCTGGCTGCTCACACCAATGTTGCCCTATTGTAGCTTTTCTCAGTTATTAGTTTATTTCTTAATTTTTTTTCGCTTTCCATTGTAACCAGATTTTGCAGAATATTTACTTTGCTAACTGTCAGAAAAGGCAGTAGTAATTCTCGCTCGCCATAATTTTCTAACTTGATGGTAACCAGGCGATTTTACTTGATTTCCATTTGCGGGATTGACAGTGAAATTGATCCTGCACGCGGTGTCCTAGTGTCGAGGATATCTAAATATTTATTGGACACCCTTTATTTTTTGTTTGATTTCCTCTTACTCATCTGAAGCTCATATCGAATTCCATTGAAAACTAGCTGTTTCCCGCTGTTACATCTAATTTATTTAGTTTCTCTACGTTATTAATTCGTTTCAATATGAAAATTTATTAAAGTTTTGTAATCTTGTACTGGAACTATAAATGCTTCTGTGATAAAATGTCGCATTATACTTCCATAGCCCTACAAACACTTCTTGTTGCCCTAATTCCGTTTCCCAAGGAACGTCACTCGATAAGTTTATTTTTATTTTTCGTGTGATTATAGTGACCAACTCTGGTGTCAGAGTTTTCAGAACCCCCAAAGGCCTCCTAGTTGGACTAACGATTCTTGTCCTAGAACAAGAACCAGGACCGACCGCTTTACGTACCCCGCCGAACCACAGTAGCGCACAGTAGCGCATTGTAAATGCCACAACGTGCGGGGTGGTCACCCATTGATGTAGTAACCTTTGCAGGCGGTGCCTTTAACTTTTCCGATCTATTACGAACAGCAAGTCAAGTCACGCTATGAGCTCTACACGTGAAGGGCGACTACTAGTAATTTAATACACATGTAACTTCTAAAAGTTATCTGTGCGAGCCTTCCTACCTTATGTATGGCAGTTTTTTGGTTCTTCGACTAGACTATAACTGATTCACCAAATAACTGAGCCAAGCATTAGTAACTGGTGAGCCGAAAGAACCAAGTGAATCCATGTGAGCATCGACCCACTATTTATTGTTTTATCCACCCAGGTTCACCTCCACGAATTTGTGCAAAGAACATTGAAATCCACTTAAAAGTGCCCAATAGACCGTGGTGTGCGGCTTCTATGAATTCAGGTGACCATACATTCAACTATTACGGATCAGAAAATAGGTATTATAAAGGAGACTTAAGTTTTACGTATTTTGTTAGGGGCTATTCATTTTCTTATCTGTATGTGGCGACGGCTTAAGTTTAAAAATATTTATTTTCTGGTCATAAGGGGTGACCAAGGAAGATACAAAAAGCCAATAGTATCTCAGCGAAAAGACGGAAGACTTGACATTAGATCCTGCATCAACCCGTCTGGCCGGCATGGTGCCAAATCTCACTATTCGTCTACAATGGTCACAATGCTATTGTGACACAAACTGCAACTGCTTAATGCTGTTGTGATGATTCGTTTACGTAGTAGTATTAAATCATCATAATACAATCTTAAGCAAGCCAAGATGAAGACTCATCATCATACAGATGATGTATTCCGTAGTCAACCGATGGACATAAAGCCTTTCTTAATTAACGTCACAATTTCATTGTGGATGAACGGAGGATTTGTGCTACTATACTAAGATTATTTATTTTTTATTTATAGACTCACGCCTGTATCCCCGAAGGGGTAGGCTGAGGTGTAAGATTACACCCACATTTCGCCATGAATTTTTAGGTCCCACGTAATAGGGGACGAGTCTATTGCCGTTACCGGGCACATCACCAGACTCCGTGCTGCTCCTGAAAATTCGGATAAACCCAGTAACACTTTTGCCCGACCTGGGAATCGAACCCGGGACCTCCGATCAGCAGTCGCACACGCTATCCACTGTACCACGGAGGCAGTCCTACTAAGATTATGATTTTTAAGATGATGAAGACTTATCATTAGTAAAATAGACCGTAGTTGTCTTATATAAAAAAAGAAAAAAAAAAACAGATGAAGGGGTAAAAGATTCCACATGTATTTAATTATTTGAAAAGTCAGTAGGGAAATAAATATTTTCCCAAATAACTCTTTCACCACGCTCCAAAGTCAAACATCAAGTAGTAAAGGCTGTAGAGAGAAATCCGCAACAGGATGTCCATCACTAACTAAATAAAATGGAACAAACTGCATGAAGAATCTTACTTTGTAAAACTTATTTAAGGTTTCTTTCGTCTTTGTTCTTAAGTTCTTATGGCTCGTAAAGGAGGTCATAGGTCACGGATAGGCACCTCTTGTTTCTATCATACTAAGTTTTCGCGTTGCTTCTTCCACGCTGTATGTCGATAAAAATATACTACTTGCTGAACCACATGGAAAATCTCATTTATGCAAATTTACATCCCGTATTTTAGTTGAAATGCAGACTTTTAACTATTTTTATGCTATTTTGAGGCCACATCGGCTCAGCGACTTAGGCGTAAAGGCACAATAGGCAGAAAATTATAACTTACAATATTTTTATGACTTATTAAGTAGCCAAAACAATTAGGTATATTAATTTCAAGTTCTTTAGATGAATAACGTATGCATCCTACAAAACCGTATTCACACTACCCACACACTAGCATTCGAACTCATAGTCTAACCCATCGACGTTTATAAGACCAAACAGCAATACACATGATGAAACACCAATTGGAATAGGAGAATTTTCTAAAAACTAATATAATATTTGATCTACTCTTTTTTGAGATTTTATATTACTTAGATTATTCACGGTAAGTGGGACTTACAGTCCCATACATGCTGAAGTTTTGTTAAAATTTAATAGTTTTTCACGTTTTCTTTAATACTGACTTAAATGAAATACCCGAAGAATAATAACTTGACCATCATATTATTCGAATAGATTCGCGATCGAAACCTCAAAATATGTACTTAATTCCCTACCAAGGTATTTTTATTTATTTTTCTAAACACAATATTTTTATTATATGCTATACTTAAAAAATAATTCCAATAATTGGATAAATCCTTTACAGTACATACAAAACATTCGTATAACAAATAAAAAGCACATCACAAAGACAAAGGCTTGTCCCGTTTTGGCATCAACCCCACATCACTCAACATGATATTAAATAGCCATGTGGCCACTTAGACTGTTATCAATGGAGTCTAAGTAAAAGCTGTCCAAATCTAAATCCAAAATACATTTCAGTGTATTTACTTACTACTTTCACTTCCCTCCCGCGCTTCGTACAGTGTGGTGCGAAACAAATAGCTGTGTTTTTTAAATAACTGTTTACCGGTTTTGTGATAATTTCTCAGCTCGTGAGTTGCTTCTGGTTGTGTATTTTAGGGTTTAGGCTCCGTGTATTGTAAGTTCTGTACATTTTATATTGTAAATAGTGTAAATAAGTGTAATTCATCGATCGGTAAGTCTTTTATTTTTTCTTAATGTAGGTACTGCGAAAAAAAGTAGGTAAGTTTTTTTTTTTTTACTTAATTATTTTTACTGTTTAATATATTTGTGTTTTGGTTTCGTTTTGCAGATACAATATAGTATAGTTAAATAAGGTAAGGTAATAATGTCTTTATTCTGTAATGAACCACCTGATCGTGGTGGCGGCACGGATTTTTGTACACCGAAGTCGCCAACGACTAAACGTTTATTTAGTGATATGTCACCATCGTTTATTACGCCAGATGATAGGTCAAAACGTTTTCAAAGCGAACCATTGGTAAATAGTGTCAATTATTCTGATAGTTATTCTGATTTAGTAGCTCAGGCAACTAGTTATTTGGCCAACATAAATGAGTTAGTAAACGATCAAGGATCGCGTATTAACGTCGCTAACAAAACTGCCATAATGGATTTTACGCAGCGTATTACAGGTATAGTATCCATACTAGCATTAAAATCGTCTAGTTACGAAACTAGGATGGCGTATTTGGAACGAGAGTTAGATAGCTTAAAAGACAATCAGCAAAAGCCGACGTACGCACAAAAACTTAGCCTTCGTCTACCAGCGAAGTCAGTGCCGGCGGCGGCCGCGGTGGAGTCTCACCGTGTCCAACGCCCTGCTATTGTAGCTTACCCGACTACAGAGCGTTCAGCTGAATACGGGTCGTCATCCGCTACGAAGCAGGCACTGATGAAGGCCATCAAACCTTGCGACGAAGGCTTTCAAATAGTAGGTGTCAAAAAAACAGCCAAGTCTGGGGTAGTACTACGTGTAGCCAACGAAAAACAACTCAAAAAGTTGGAATCCGTAAGTGCGATTAGGTCTGCTGTTCTACGTCTAGAGAAGCCGAAAGGGCGTAAGCCACGCATTCTTGTCAAGGATGTACCCGGTGCTATGGAGGACAAAGCGTTCATCACGGCGTTATACCGTCAGAATATCAAAGATGAGGTAAGTGTAGATGAGGAAACGTTTATTAAAAATACCAAAATCACTCGTAGGCGTAAATTAGATAGTGGTCGTAAATGGATAGGCCTGGAAGTAGAACCAGACATTCGTAAACATCTTGTTAGCACAAAAGAAAAATTGTTTATAGATTGGGCAACATGTAGGTTTATAGACGACATAGAAATAGTGCGGTGTTCAAAATGTCAACAATTCGGTCATGTTCAAAAGTTTTGTACGTATAAAACAGCTGCTTGTGCTCACTGTGCTGGGGAACACGAAACAAAATCATGCTCAAATAAAGATCTTCCTGATTTTAAACCTTCATGCGTAGCATGTAAACGCCTTAAGAAACCGCATGACCATCGTTGCGGATCTCAGGAATGTCCCACATATAAGTTGAAATTAGAACAACTAATTCTTAAAACTAACTACTGAATTAATAGTTTAGGGAACCTCATACTTAGGAAGGTACATCATGGATAATATCGCTATAGGACAATTAAACCTTCACAACGATAGGGTGGCGACATTAGAGTTAGAGCGCTTAGTTATAGAATATAAGTTAGACGTAATACTCGTACAAGAACAATATCAAAATACAAGCCAGAGTAATAAAATCATACAGCTGGACGGCAAAGCACGAGCTGGGATTTATGTCGCGAATTCAAACTTAACTGTAACATCTATTAGTAATCTCATGACGTCACACTGTGCGGTTGCGGAGGTATCTTCTGCGTCCTTTAGAGTTTATGTTGTCAGCTGCTACTTTCAGTATTCACATCCGGTTGCCCCTTACTTACACCATCTTCGCTTCGTTTTAAGGTCCCTTGTAGGCCATAAGGTCATAATTAGTGCCGATGTGAATGCATCATCTACGTTATGGTATGGCAAATATCGTTCTTCTGATAGGGATCGACGGTGCGCCGTCGAGGATTTCATTGCAGAAATGAATTTATCCATCCACAACACACCAGATGCACCACCTACTTTTTGCAGCCCCATGGGCGAGTCTTCTATTGACGTCACACTTTCTTGTGGGGACGTTCGTATAGATAGGTGGCGTGTCCTACCGGACTTGTCATGTAGTGACCACCGCCTAATCGTGTACGAATTCACGTCAAGGCTGCCACGGGACTCGTCATGTATCTCCTCTATTAATTTTAGATATAAAACAAAAGGAGCTAATTGGGATCTTTTTGGTTCACTATTCGTGTCACATGTCAAATACTTCACTTGCTGTAGTCTTTCTGTAGAAGAGAGTGCTGAAATTTTGTCTGACACCTATGAAGGTAATATATGAATATTGTGCGGATATTGCCATTGGCCGTGGTTCTATCACCAACACTCGTAGGTGTGATTGGTGGAATAACAACTTAGCTGAACTTCGGCGAGCCTTTCGCAGAGCACGTAGAAAGTTAAATCTATTAAAAAGACGTCAAATAACAGGTGACGTTTATGATACTGCCTTCATTGCTCTTAGAGTTGCTAGATCTCATTATAGGTCTGCAGTTGAAAAATGCAAAATAAATTTGTTACGTAAGATCGTTGATAGACTCGATAGGGAGGGTCCATGGTCTCCTTTATATCACGAATTTAAAGCAAATAGATCTATCGACTTAGCTTATACCCAAAATATCAAAATTAATGGTAGACATTCCACTGGTATTGAGGAGACAACGGACTATCTCTTGAATTGTCTGATACCCAACGATCGGCTGGAGAATGACACAGACTACCACCGTCAGATCCGACAATGGGCTGCTTTGCAACCCGTTTCACCAGCGTCAGACCTACCATCCTATGACGAATTTATAAATGCTGTCGGATCTTTGCCGCCTAACAAAGCTTCAGGCGAAGACAAAATCTCCAACAAGATGATAAAGGAAGCTTGTGAAACATCTGGTGAGTCCATTTTGTTTGTGTTTAAACGTTGCATAGCAGAAGGTATTTTTCCTCGTATATGGCGCAGTGGTTACATTAGGATCATACCAAAAAGAGGACACAAATCGTCCGACGACCCTAAGTCATATAGGCCAATAACATTGTTACCATCACTAGGAAAGCTTTTAGAACGTCTCGTAGTTCCCCGGATTCTGCCGGGCGGTATTAGATTTAGCGATAGACAATTTGGCTTCACAGTAGGTAAATCGACAGTGGACGCAGTTATATCGGTTAGGAAGATAGTTTCGTCATCAACACTACAATATGTGCTAGATATACTCTTAGATATATCTGGCGCTTTCGACAACGCATGGTGGCCAATGCTTTTACTTAAATTAAAGTCTCGTGGATGCTTTAGTAACATATATTCCCTCATTTATACGCATTTCCTACATGGAACAGCAAAGTTAAAATTAGGCCACCATGCTGTGTCGAAGGCGCTGACCATGGGTTGTCCGCAGGGATCAGTGTTAGGCCCCTATTTATGGAATCTAGGTTTTGATGACTTTCTAAGCATACCACTACCACCAGGTTGCTCATTGACCGGATACGCAGATGACGGTCTTTTACTTATTCAATCTAATACTAGGGTAGGACTTGAAAGGTTAGCTAATCAATGTTTAGACTTAATCAACAATTGGGGTGAACGCAATCTTTTATATTTTTCTCCACAGAAAACATTTCAATTACTTTTGAAAGGGAACTTAAAAACACCACCTTGAATCAAATTCAATAACATCACCATTAGAAACAAAGAATCAGTTTGTTATTTAGGGTTAGTTTTAGAGAGAAACTTGTCATTTGTCGAGCACATTAAAACAGGAGGTGAAAAATCTAAAAGAAGTTTTTACGCCTTGTCAAAGATATCAACTGCGACATGGGGGCTTTCGTTCAAAACTTTAAAAGTAATTTATGGTGCAACATATCTGGGTTGTATGTGTTATGGTGCGCCTGCATGGGCTGATAGAGCTACTATCGGTGCTGTACGACGTAAAATGCTACAAAGTCAACGTCTCGCGTTGATATTTTTGTGCAAGGCTTATAGGACAGTTAGTACTGAAGCTTTGCCAGTACTGGCAGGTGTATTTCCAGTCGATCTTGAGGCACAAAGACGAGCAGCAATGTATTACGTGACACGAGATAACATGGATCTAAATTTTCTAGCTCCGCGCGACAGACATAAGATCGCTAGATTGTTGAACCATCAATCCACAGTCTATGACGATCTTCTTGATGAATGGCAATGTCGCTGGACCACATCAACTAAAGGCCGTCACCTCTACCAGTTCTTCCCATGCGTCCGAGAGCGACTGGCGAGGAACTGGTTGGAGGTGGATCACTGTGTAGCCCAATTTCTTACAGGTCATGGCAACTTTAAGAGCAAGTTGTATTCATTTAAGCTAGTTGATTCACCGTTATGCCAATGTTCAACATCTGGCAACAATTATGAACAATCTGCTCATCACATTCTATGGAAGTGTAGTCTTTGGCAAATTGAACGTAATATCATGCTTAACGGATAAGAGGTAACTTCTGGAGTAGTGTACTATACGGATCTTGTGGCAAGTAGGACGAATTTCCGTGCTTTTAGGCGTTTCTGCCATACATATGTATTACTGGAAACAGGCATAGTTCACAATTTAGGCCCCCTTAATGCTCATGTCCGTGGTGCTTATTTTTTCTCATCACTATATCTCTTAGTTGCTTGTCTCCCGCTTTGTTAAGGAGGGAAGTGGATTATTCATTTTCCAACTCCTCCAATATACTTCTGATTAAGTTCGTTGCGGGTTCCAAGACAGTTTAACTTTCCCCGGGACTTCACGAGTGTCAAAACTCGTTGTCATCAATGGTCACTGCTGCTGAACCTGGCTACACAGGTGACACAGTAGTGGGAATGAGGGTGGGATTAGACCCAAATAAAAAAAAAAATTCAGTGTATTTACCTTAATCAGCTTATTCGACGACAGCTGTCTTTCATTCCTCTCACTTCAATAGAACACAATTTCCTCTTTAGAATATAAAATTATTCTACCTTCACACGGCGCACGCCAGATGCAAGTCGATCGTGTGCATATCGCGACATCTGCCGCCGTTTTGTGACGTACACTAGAAATGGTCCCACACTTAGGATTTGGTTCTACTGCTAGCTAGAGAGCGACAAGCGATTGACCTAAAAGCTATACCTACTAATATAATAAAGCTCAGGAGATGTTTGAGCGCTACTATCAACAGCTACTGGTCAGATTTGAATAATTTATTTATGTGTTGAATAATGCTAGTTTATTCACATCTCTTAATAAAATAGTATACATACCCTTTCTACGTACCTTGGAAGTGGTGATGGAGAGGTCATTTTGAAGGTTGACTTGAAAAACGCCTTCAATTCAGTGAATATGGATACTTTGTTGGCACAAGCAAAATTAGAAACCCCTAAAATTTTTAACTTTCTTTGGCAATGTTACAGGTACCCCACAAAATTATTATATCAGGATAAGCTAGGAATCAGCAGTTGGGTGTCAATAAGGTGACCCTCTTGGACCAGTCATTTTTAGTTTAGCAATACACCCCATAATTTGGCAAGTAAATTATAAATTTAATGTATGGTTTTTAGATGACGGGACCCTAGGAGGGGATCCAGATATTGTATTACAAGATTTAGCTCTTCTTAAAAATAAATTCGCATTTATTGTCTTGGAACTAAATTTTAGTAAATGTGAGCTGTTTATAAATACAACAGACTCTACAAAAAGACTTTCGATACTATCTAAATTTAATAATTTGGCATCAAACATCAAAATTATTGATAAGATATCTCTTCGCCTCCTAGGTTCTCCAGTATTTGAAGAATCTTTCTATTCTTTCTTAAAGGAAAAGATACAAAATTTCTGTGAAGTTTCAGATCGCCTATTCAAAATTAATATTCACTTGGCTTATACTATTATTTGATATTGTCTTTTCATCCCAAAATTCACACATGCTTTAAGATCTTCCCAACTTAGGAAAATATATGCACTTTTAGAACAAGTCGACAAAATTATCCAAATTATTTTAAAGAGAATATTAAATGTGGACTTGGACGACCGAGCCTGGCTACAAGCGTCATTGCCTATACGTCTGGGTGGGCTCGGTATACGCAAATTTTCTAGTGTCAGTTTACCGGCGTTTCTGTCTTCGGTTCACAGCACGGAAGAGTTAACTAGGAAAATTTTATCACCTACACTAGTTAACACAGAAGTGCTGTGCAAATCCGAAGCTGTAAACGCCTGGAAAATGGCTTGTCCAAGCACTGATTTGCCTACCAACCTATTCTCCCAAAGACAGTGGGATGCGCCGCTGTGTGACATTGTAAAGAAAAGTCTTTTAGATGCATCTTTTAACGTTGCAGAGCGTGCTCGCTTGCTGGCTGTGGGAGAATGGGAATCGGGTCTGTGGCTTCAGGCACTACCATCGTCCAACACTGGAACCATGTTGGACGATGAGACGTTCCGTATCGCCACTTGTCTTCGTTTAGGTGCTCCGTGTGTTTCTCCGCATCGATGTCATTGTGGAGAAGACGTCGATAGCCTCGGACACCATGGGCTATGTTGCAGCAGGAGCGCTGGTAGAATTCCCCGTCACGCCCATCTGAATGACATAATTCGTCGTGCTCTTGTCGCGTCTGGCGTACCAGCTGTACTTGAACCAAATGGTTTGGTACGCGACGACGGTAAGAGACATGATGGTATGTCATTTTTGCCTTGGAAAATGGGTAGGCCCTTGGTGTGGGACGCAAGCTGCGTAGACACCCTCGCGCCATCACATGTTCCAAGCACGGGAGGCCATGCTGGCGCTGCTGCTGCAACTGCGGAAACCCTCAGACGGCGCAAATACAGTAATTTAGTGAGTAATTACGTGTTTGAGCCGTTTGGGGTTGAAACGCTAGGCTCATGGGGTCCGACCGCTCGTTCACTATTCCAAGAAATTTCTTAACGTTTAATCGACGTCTCACATGACCAGAAGGCTGATTTATTCTTTGCTCAGAGAATCAGCATTGCCATCCAGCGTGGCAATGCTGCCAGCCTTCTGGGCACGTTACCCGATGACATTGATGCTGAGGCATTTTACGACGCCTAAGCCTTGTAAATATTTTAAATTTTTTATTTGTTTTTACGGTTTTTTGTACATATACTACTTAGACATTAAGATTAGATTAAGCTACATATAGATTATAACATGAAATACCTTGATAAAATTTCTTAAAAATAAACATAGTATGTTTTGAAAAAACTGCAAACAGCGATAAAAACCATTAAAATATAAAGCCGTGTACAGAAAAGTCTGGCAGACTGCTAGGAAGAGGATTTTGAGTTTATTCTTAGGGCACACGCCACTGAATTTTATTTTGTAAAATGTAATCGTTATCGCTTGTCAAACAGTGGAGGAAAATGAGGAAATATGCATGTATGAGAGTATTCCATAAAGTTCTGGAAAGATAGGTGAGATTTTCCGGCCCATTTGACCGGGGTGGTGGATGGTCGTATTCTAAAGTTCGTTTATCAATGATGGTTTAGCCTTGCAGTAAGACAATTTATAAGTAGGCCTTACATTATAAATATTGAATCAAGGTCTAGCTGATTATTATTTACACTACGAACTACAAAATAATGCATATCAGTCTTATTAATTTTCAATTTTGTTCGAAAGAAAAATATCGCTTTCCATGTGATAAACGCTTTACTCCTAAGAAATAATGTACTGGTGGCCTACCTAGTGTAGCGAAGTATACACAATAGGTATGTAAAAAACGAGTTTACAATAGTTGAAGAATCTAGCAATGAGCCTATTTAGCAAGTCGTGACATGAAGCAACACCATGAAACGTAAAATTTGTTAATAAGCATATTATTTTTCGTAATAAACCGTTGATGCTTATGGTCATTCTGATGTGCATGAATAAGTTTTTAATCTTTTGGTGTCATAGTCTCTTCAATAAAGAAAGAAAAAGAAGTAATTATACTTCATTATTTTCTACGAAGCTCTACGTCATCGAGACGAATCAATTGTGATGCGCCTCTATAACCACCAAATAGGAACGGAATTTAATGTGACGTAACTAACACATCACCTTGTCTTTTTTCACATTGTCTGTTCGTGCGCAGCAATAGACCAAAATTTTGGGCCAAAAAGTTAATGTCACTGAATTCTTCAATGTGTACACTTGTACGATATTTAATATAGTTTTAGAACCATAAGCTCATTTCTGTAGTCAAACTAGTACTGCGAGCATCCTAGTTAGGCCCGCTGCGTAACAAGCAGTGCACCCAAACTTGCTCCAACGCAACGATGCATCACAGGCGGTTCCGTTTTAAGTTAAGCAACACTTGGATAAGAATTTGTTCAGTTTCAAGCAACTGACAGTCTGACGCCATGTGATTTGAAGCAGAAATGCAGTGCATGTATACCGTGAAATAAGGAGCAAGTTAGTAAATTTGGCGCGACCGTTCTACGCTTTGTCTGCATATTGGGCTGTTGTTTATAAGTGGGCGGTTTGGTTGACGCAAAGAAATATAACCTAAGGCATAGAAGTAACACTAAATAGCAACAGCGGTTGCTATGATTGATATCTTCTTTCTAATGGCACATGCAGTATGATAGAAAGAGCTGTAGTGCGATAGGTTTAGCAGCACGCTCTTATAGCAGCCTCGTGGTAGGCAAACAGTAGACAAAACATAGAGTTAGGAAACCGAGTGTTGTTCGTAACAGTGATGATTTATCGATAAATATTTTTGGTCAAATGTCTGACTTTAGTATGTGTCGATATATTTAAGCCGTAGAAGTAAACAACTAAAATATTGAAATTGTAGTTTTTGCTATTGACGCCGGACAGTGCTTTGCAAAGACTTGCCAGACAGACAGTACTAAAAAAATCACGTGTTATTAATAAAATCTATTGACAAAAAGTATTCATAAACTAATGAGCGATGCGTTGCGATGCGATGCTAAGAAACTGTCACTTAGATTATGTATTGTACGAATTATACCAGATTGGCTAATGCGGCACGGCAGGCTTTGGCAATTTGTTTGCGTCGCATCATATCACGTTGCTTGCTATCGCTAACGTTGGACACTGCTCGATTTTTTTAGAATTGTAGGTAATCCGACTGCCACGCCGAAGCTTGCGGGTTTGATTCCCGCTCAAGTCAAACATTTGTGTGCATGAATATGGATGTTTGTCTTGTCTGGATGGTAACTATGTATAATATGTAATACATTTACAGAAAAGTATATATGCATGTTTATCGATTGTCTAGTACCCGTAGTACAAGATAATATGCTTAGTTTGGGACCATTTAATGTTATGTGAATGTGAAAAAATATTATATTTTATGGTAGAATATTATGTAGCGGACTACAAGGCAAGACGTCTTTGATCAGTCAGGATAGCACTAATATGATAAATAATATAGAAGTAGTTAGATTAATTAAAATCGTTGTAATTATTATATTTTATTAATATGTTCAAGCTAAAATTACACACTTTTTGTTTAGCTTTGCATAAATAATTCTACCGGGTGTGCAATGTCCGGGCATAGAATATAGGCACAGACAGTCTTTCTCAAAATGACGTGAACAAATACGATGGTACTTCTGCTAAATCAAACTAGGCCGTCCAACGGCATTTATCCCAAGTTTTCTTGTGACGTCATTAATAGGCAACCTGTAATAAAAAACACCTTCTTAATAATAAAAAATGCTACTCACATCCCTAATCCATCTACTATTTTATAGATGCAAAAATGTAAGCCTACACACACGCGCGTACACTGGAACACTTGGCTTTAGGTTAATAGACCCTACTTTTAAGGTAGGTATCTAAGTAAATTATGTAAATTAAACTGCGCTTACGATCAAACGCGCGATAGAAAATTAGACCGCTGGACGTCTTTGGTTATTGCCAACTTAGCAACCGCGGCTACCCGCTGTCGCTTCCAGCTACAGTTTTACATTCATGTCCGATAGTTAGTTTTCGTATTTATCCCTCATTCAAAAAACATCGATATCTCCTTTCACTGTCAAATCCCATCACTAAGGCTATAAAATCAATAAATGTACAAAATAACAATTTGTGAGTTAAGTTCATAACACATATGTATGCAAGCTGTTCCTTTGATTTGCAATACAATAATATTGTGTAAACTTAACACTCATAATAGCATTAATACGAGAAAAGTAAATAAATTTGTTGGAAAATTCTGACTCACTGCTAGAAGATAAAGTTTCTCCTGTTATTTCCGTTCCGAGAATAGCGGAATCCACATCCCGATATCACATACACGATGTGTATTAATTAATGAGTACACTATTTAATTATTATAAGCTTACTTACTATTTAAATGCAAAAAAGTTATAAAAAATGTAAACACAAACGTCCAACAAATTTTACATTGATGACAGATCACAGCACGGCTATTTAGAGAATGTAGTCAAAGATATGAGTACCTATGTAAAGAGTCTATGCCTCTTTAAATGAGACGCGTAATTTGACGTTATGATTAACCAACTAAGACCAACTGACATTACATCTTGCACATTCGGTATAAGGAAATTTATAGGGCATGTTCTCCCTAGTCTAAACCTAGTCCAACATCTCTGGGTTGACGTCGACTACTCATACCATCTCTCTTTTTAAAGGCCTAATTTGTGTTGCGTAAATCTGACTACCTACTATAGAAACGAAAATTGAAATTGATTTTATTTAAAATTTGCACTGATTTAGCATATACATATGTACATAAAAAAAGCACATGTGCTAAGTTTTGTCCCGATAACCATCACCTATGTGAGCGAAGCTATGGACAGAAGCTAGTCTTTACTTTCAGTTGGGTGACTATTTAGAACCTTCGTTCGAAAGTAGGTATATACTTGTGCACTTTTTTGTGTCACGATGAAAGTGGAGTAAAAATGGAAAATTGAGAACAAACTTTTATTTTGCCTATTATTATTGCAGCTACCTGTTATGTCTCTACACCACCTAAAAGTTGACTGGTAGGGAATGCCTTTGGCATTAGGTCCGCATTGGTAATTATTTTTCTGTTATATGCAATAAATATTGTGCTACGATCATTTGAACTGAATTCACTGAGTGTGTACTTACCTTAGACAAAGTAACCTATATGTGAGGTAGACGGCTACAATAAATCTTCTAAGATACGATCAAATAAAGTAATCCACGAAAATCGAAAGTCGACGTTGTGGAATTCGGAGGAACTTGAACTATTTTCGGTTGACTGACATTTGGAACAAATCTGAGGTGTCTTGTAAGAAAACAATAGAAGTACAACGTTGCTTAGTGAATTTAGCGACAAATAATCGTTTATCTTGGTTACTTGCAAGGAGATATATTAGGAATCGGAACAAGTATTATATTATGGTTTTTATGTATTTGACGAAATATGTATACATCAAATTATTGCGTGCTATGTAGGTATGTTCATTGGGGACCGTAGGAGTGTAATAAGAAGGGATTACTTACCCAAAATTCCCACGGGATCGGCAGAAACGAGCACAATAAAATGCTACAACTGCATTCGTTCTGTAAAGAGCCCTAATGTTAACGAGTTTATAAACAATGAAATACTAAGTTAAGTGTTTGACAACCGTCTGGCTAGGATGTTGGGAAGAGAGTAGCAGGTTAAGGCTTTCTACGGCTATGACTGACTAATGCTGAGTGCGCAGATAGTGAACAGAATTACAATTTCTAGAAAATATTTGATCATTATTACAACGTTAAATCATTCAAATTAGCTTCAGCCGAGGACAGAATGGCGTGAGGACCAAAATTTACTACAGAAAATATTTTAAGGTTATATAAATTTGTTATTTAGTAAGTATGAAGATATTCTTTTATTACTTTCTTTTATTGACAAGGACTTTTAAATTAAACAATGTCCTATTAAGCGTAATCATAATCATATTTCCGCCTTAATTTATATATATTTTGAAATGAATAGTTTAATATTTTACTATGCCCAGCCTGCAAAACTTTAACCCTTAATAAGACCATGGGAGTATAGCTCCCACATACATTTTAATTTTTTAACCAGGCCGTGACTGCAATAATCCCACATCTTGTCATAGACTATCGGTCATGGAGTATTGCAGAACGAATAAAAAAATAAACCGGTGACAGAAAACAATTGTCTAGTTGACAGTTGAAGATAGTTTATTTGCAACAGTGTTTTTTTTTGCGAATGTGGCGTAAATTGTTTTAAAATAATATCTTCTCCGTCGTAAACTAAAGGTATGTCGTGCAATTTTTATATATGTTATAGTTTTTGAGTGTAATTATGCATTTGTGTATAAAATTCAATTTGGAATCGTAAGTTCAAATAACACTGGCTCTCTAAACAATGTGGGAGATATCCGCCCACGGTCCGATTATGAGTCGCTATTTTGTTACGAGCCCTATAAAAAAATTGTCTCATTTATATTATTTTTCCTTTCCAGATTGTAAAATGTCAAAAAAATTGATCGATGATGAAATTGCAAAGGCGTTTGAGTCTTCAGAAGATGAAGAGGAAATTGAATTTTCTTTTTTTTTTTTCAGTTACCTACACGGAAAGAAAACATACACCCGGCAAATTTATAAAAATGAAAGGGGGTCTAGGAGTGCCTGACGAAATCCGTCTATCAAGGCCTGGTGAATATTATGGTAAAAAAGGGAGTAATAGAAGGTGTTTATTGTAACACAAGAGCAAAAGAAGTCAGGAACTATTTTGAGTGGAAAATATGTGAGGTGCCTTGATGCTTTGTCCCATGTTGGGAGCAATTTCATAAAATTATTGAGCAATAAATTTTTTTAAACATACTGTTATTTATTTTACCTGGATTATATTAGCCTATTTATGAAAAATAGATAGATTAAGGAAGGGATAGCATAGTGGAGACACCAATAGACTGCAACGTAGAGTTGTATAGGGTAGGCTGGGTTGTCGTTGTATAGGGTCGAATCTACGGCGCGCGTCACTGACCTTTCGGAGATAAGTGCGTATTGAAATTTAATTATCGCTTGCCCTGTGCCTTGAAGTACCACGCTCGTACGAAGATCAGAATATATGTTTTCTTTTTCAAGATTATTATCAAAGTAGATCACAACAGGCAAATATGACAGAAAACCGAAAGAGAGGACCAACAAAGTATGTAATGCTTTGAAATTCTTATTCTTCTCGAGAATTTCTGTGTAAATTGTAAAATTTCAGATCTCAAAACAAATATTTGACGCCACTCACAAATACTCGACTGTGACAATTTCATATTGCTCACAAAAGGACTGATTTACATAATAAAGTAAATATTACTGATAAAATCATAATTATATGCCACCATGGCAAATTCAACTGTAGTGTATTTGATATAGAGTCACTTTTTACCGTAGAGTTTGTTACACAAATTGTATGATTAATGACATTGGAATAAAAAAATGTGTTACAATGATTTATGGGTTTCGTAGATCTTAATGTATATGTCTGTTAAGTCAATTTCGACCTCATTGTAGTTACTTATGCAACTACGATTCTCAAGAACTGATCACAGAACACTTAAATTAGAATGCATAGAGCATCTAACCACTTTATATGAATGTTATTTATGAATCAGGGGATAGAAAGTCATTCAGTACGCTATTTCCTCTTTTTTTTGGATGTATGTATGTAGGTCTTTTAATTGGCTTTAGCTGAACAGTCGTTGTAAAACGTTTGTTAGTAAGCACCACCATCTCATAAGAGATCCATTACAATAATTATTTTAGATGCTTAACGTGACATTTAAGTATAATAATCGAAGCACGTGACATTCATCGCGTAGGTTTCAGTTATATGTAAATCACACCAAGACTGCCTCGTTGGTCTCGCGGCATAAATGTGCGCGTGGGATTGGGAGGTCTCGGGTTTGATTCCCGGGTCGAGCAAAGTGTTATAGGGTTTTTCCGTTAGGAAATTTTCAGTAGCGGCTCGGAGTCTGGTAATGTGCCCGGTACGGCTCGCCCCCTATTACGTGGGACCTAAAAATTCATGGCGAAATGTGGGTGTTATATCACACCTCTGCCTACCCCTTCGGGGATACAGGCGTGAATCTATATATATAAATAAACACCAAGATATAGAAAAATAATAGTGATAATTGTGATTACACAAAAAAATGTGCTTGAATCAATCGCACAATCTGCTGGATACCAATAAATTTGTGAGACCAATAGCGCGAAACAACAAAAATACCAACAAACCCACTTTAATTATTTTTGTTAGTTTCATATTAGTATGATTGTTCATACATTCAGTCAAAAATTGGTCAAGTGCGAGTCGGACCCGCGCACGAAGGGTTCCGTTCCATCATCTATAAAAGAAAATCACGTTCGTTGTATGTATACTTAAATACTTTTTAAGTTTCTACCTGTTTAATAAGATCGAGTAACAAATTGCATAAAAATTACGTTTGTTGTATGGGAGCCCCCCTTTATTTTAACTTTTTTTAAATTTAATTATTTATTTTGAAAGTTTATATACAACTACATATTCTGTGAAAATTTAAAGCGTTTACCTGTTACAGTTAGTAATTTTGAGCAAAGAAATGCGATTAAATAAAAAAAGGTTAATAATAAAGGGGGCTACCATACAACAAACGTCATTTTTATGCATTTTGTTACTCGATCTTAATGAACAGGAAGAAACTTAAGTATACATACAACAAACGTGATTTACTTTTATATATGATGGTACGGAACCCTTTGTGTGCGAGTCCGACTCGCCCCTGCCCAATTTTTATTAAATACTAGCTGACCCGGTGAACTTTGTACCGCCATATAGGTATGTATTACACATATAAACCTTCCCCTTGAATCACTCTACCTACTAAAAAAAAACGTATTAAAATCCGTTGCGTTGAAGGCCTCCCTCACACACACACACCGGCTACCACCTTTGCTGACCCGGTTACCAAAACTAGTGATTACTGATAAACAGATATAAATAACAGTTACAGGTAGCTCGCCATTGCGCAATGTTGATGTTGTGCATGTACTGTTAGAGAGAGATGCAGGGGCCTTTAACTGTTGCGTTCTCTCTCCCACCGGCGGACACGACACAATATGGAGTTAGGTACTATTCTGCCACTCTATCCTTTATATCTCTATGGTTCTGACTCCCATTTTTTTTTTCTGCCCAACAAATTGACTCCATGCTGCCTGATGTTAAGCAGTCAGTGAAGTCCCATAGTGATGGCCATCATCCCAGCAGCCAGCATGGTATTATGGCATGATGGCCCTCACCTTGATGCCCTGAGGACAGCTTTTTCACGCCCCGCTTAAAGGACCCAGGATCATAAGTGGAGGGAAACACGTGGGCTGGTAAAGAGTTCCACATCTTAATGGTACGGCAGAGATATGAGGCGCCGAACCGTTTGGTGCGTGACGGTATCTGTTCTACCGTGTAAGAGTGGCATCTCAACCCAGCATGTGTCGTTCGGGATAGGAAAGGAGAGGGTGGGATTAGTTGAAAGAGCTCTTCACAGCACTCACTGTGATAGATGCGGTAGAAGACAGCCATTGAGGCCACGTCTCTGCGTAATTGCAGTGACACAAGAGTCTTAGTGGCCTCTGGATCCCCAATGATACGGACAGCACGCCGCTGCAACCTATCGATGGCGTCCAATAAGTACTGAGCGGAGCCATTCCAAAGGTGAGAGCAGTATTCCACGCAGGAGCGAACCTGGGTCTTGTATAACAGACACAACTGCTCCGACGTGAAAAACCTCCTCACCTTGTTCAGGACTCCGAGTTTCCGAGATGCGGATTTGATGACACCCTCGATGTAGTTTTTCTGGTTGAGATTTCTGCGTATGTCCATACCTAGGATATTGAGGCTGTCTTGAATCGGTAGTGGAGTGTCCAGAAGAGAGGGATGGGGAAGGAATGGCGATACCTTGGCTGAAAATGCGCACACCTGTGTTTTCTTGGCGTTGAACTCGACCAGGTTCTCATCAACCCAATGTGTGATGCAATTCAGAACCCAGTCAAGCTCAGCAACAAGTGTTCGCCTATACTCCTCAGTATCGGCTTGCTTAGCCGCAGGGTGTCCGAGATATCGCCCATGTACAGTACTGTCATCGGCATAGCAATGTATGCCCCCAAAAGTCAGCATATCATTGATATGCAGAAGAAAAAGCGTGGGCGATAACACGGACCCCTGAGGCACACCAGCATTCACCAGGAGAAACTTCGATGAGTCACCGTCACAAAAGACTCGTATACGGCGCTCATGCAGGAAGCTGGCAACCCAGTTGCACAATCGAGGCGGCAAGCCGTAGGCTGGCAGCTTGGAAAGAAGCGCACGATGCCAGACTCTATCGAAGGCTTTGGAGATGTCGAGACTAATAGCCAACGACTACCCATGCCTGTCCATCGCCTCACCCGAAAGGTGTGTGACATACGCTAAAAGATCACCCGTTGATCGTTTCGGTCTGAAGGCATACTGACGATCACTGATGAGAGAGTGATCTTCTAGGTAGCGAACGAGTTGGTTGTTGATTAATCGTTCAAACACCTTGCAGAGGATAGGGGTGATAGCAATGGGTCGATAAATGCCCGGATCAGAACGATTCCCTTTCTTGGGAATCGGTTGCACGTTCGCCTCTTTCCAAGCCTGCGGCACTACGCCAGAGGCAGAAGATAGGCGATACAGGCATGTAAGCATTGGAGACAACTCGGCTGCGCATTTCCTAAGCACAACCGCTGGAATTCCATCAGGTCCACTGGATTTCCGGACATCGAGAGATCGCAGTGTCACGTGAACATCGCATTGCCTGATTTTAATATCAGGCATGGAGTGGCCGCAGTAGGGAATCGAAGGCGGCTGCGCACTACGATCATCGATTCGGGAGTTGGCCGCAAATAGATTGACAAGCAGGTCAGCTTTCTCTTGCGGCCCATTGGCCAGTGATCCATCAGGGCATCGCAACGGCGACAGTGAAGGCTGGCAGAAATCAGATTGCACGGCTTTGAGCAATCGCCAGTATCCCCGGTTGCCCGTGGGGTGCGACGACTGCCAAAGATCTTTATGACAACCTGGAACCACGGCTTAACGTGCTCTCGAAAGCATGGGGCAAGCGATAACTAAAGTTTTAGACGCAAATAACTTTGAAAACCCAGTGATGTGCGCTGTGGGTTTTGCATGGCAATCTGTTCGTTTCTCCACTAAGCCATCGCTGGCTCCATTTGGAAACGAACAATTTATTCTTTGGGAGTAAACCTTCATTTACATGTGCAAACACTAGTTTAAAGTCTCCTTTAGAAATTCCCTTCAGATAACTCTGTTTCTGAAGCAAGGCAAGAATTAATACTAATTCATCATATCAGCCAAACGGCATCCACTGCTGGACATAGGCCTCCCCCAAGGTTCTCCACACAGACCGGTCTTGAGCCGCCCGTATCCAACCTCCTCCTGCAATCTTGACAAGATCGTCGGTCCACCTTGCGGGGGGCCTACCTCTGCTGCGTCGTCCGGTACGTGGCCGCCACTCCAGAACCTTTCTGCCCCAACGGCCATCGGTTCTTCGAGCTATGTGCCCTGCCCACTGCCACTTCAGCTTAGCTATCCGGAGAGCTATGTCGGCGACTTTGGTTCTACTGCGGATCTCCGCATTTCTGATTCGATTTCGCAGGGAAACTCCAAGCATAGCTCTCTCCATCGCCCTCTGAGTGACCTTGAGCCTTCTGATAAGGCCCATAGTGAGCGACCACGTCTCTGATTTGTAAGTCATCACTGGCAACACACACTGGTCAAAGACTTTCGTCTTGAGACACTGCGGGATATCGGACGAGAAGATATGTCGTAGCTTCCCGAACGCTGCCCAACCGAGTTGTATTCGACGATTGACCTCCTTCTCGAAGTTGGACCTACCTAATTGGACTACTTGTCCCAGGTAGGTATACTTGTCGACAACTTCGAGCGTAGAGTTCCCAACCTGAATAGGAGCAGGTACAACATGGACGTTCGACATGATTTTCGTCTTGTCCATGTTCATCTTAAGACCTACTTGTTGGGAGACTCTACAGAGGCCATCGAGCATTGTGCCTAGGTCTTCCATGGTCTCAGCCATGACTACGATATCGTCTGCGAATCGAAGATGAGGGATGTACTCGCTGTTGATGTTGATGCCGAGTCCATTCCAGTCCAGAAGCTTGAAAACATCCTACAGCGCAGTGGTAAACAATTTCGGGGATATGAGATCCCCCTGTCTCACCCCTCGCTGGAGTTGAATAGGTTTCGAACTCTGGTCCTGGAGGCGGACTGACATAGTGGCGTTTTCATACAAACACTTCAGCGCTTCGATATATCGGTAGTCACTCCGGCACCGTTGGAGAGACTGTAGCACCGCTCAGGTTTCGACCGAATCGAAGGCTTTCTCATAGTCCACAAACGCCAAGCATAGGGGCTGGTTTTACTCCTCGGACTTCTGTATAACCTGCCGCAGCGTATGTATGTGATCTATGGTACTATAGCCTTTACGGAAACCGGCTTGTTCGGGAGGCTGGAAGTCAGAGACGATTCGTGATGACCCTCGAAAACAGCTTGTAGACGAAACTCAGAAGTGTGATGGGTCTGTAGTTCTTCAAGAGGGTTTTATCCCCTTTCTTAAAGAAAAGCACCAGCACACCTCTGTGCCACGCCTGTGGCGTTTTACCCTCGAGAATGACGGAATTAAATAGCTTCCGGAGGGCTTCTCTAGCGGGTGCACCAACAATACTAATTATAGAATCTTAATTCGAACTCAGACTTTGAATTAGTTTATTGTACAGCTACGAGACGTACAACAAGCTACGAGTTACAACCTCTTGCTACGAAATTCGTATCTTATGTCTGAAGCTCAAACTTTCGAAGACAGAGCCGTGGTATACGACGCAAACTTGAAATATAATCCTTCAAATTACTGCGGCTAATTGTTATTTATTGTGTGCGATAATATTTTAGTGATATTAAAATTAATTTCAATATTTATGTAGCATACTTATTGTTTTCCCTTCCAGACATACAAAATTACTAGTCTATGTTTAAATAGAAAATTTATGCAATCTATACATATTATTAAATGAAGTCACCTGGCAGTCCTGTCTTCAAAATCTAGCGAACGGATATTTTTACGGTTTCCATCAATAGATACTGTGATTCATGAGAAAGTTTGAGGTGTATAATGCAATGGGTTGGAGCCGCAGGCGAAGTCCAGAAATCCCTACATGAAAGAGAATTTATATACAATACATACATAAAAGAGGATTTATATACAATACATACATAAAAGAGTAATAAAATACATTAAAAAGGAGAGTGAGACAAAAACGATAAGGCTTACCAAACTGGAAGATTACTATTATAACTTAAGCTAAGTCACTGATTTCCTATAAAGTTTGGAATGGTAGGATGTTTTACCAGCTAGCCAATTAGATATTTAATTAATTGATAATTAAGTTGTTCAAGATCGTTTATATTCAATTTCGTGGCTCAAAACTTCGAGAAATGAATTTGGAAACAATTATTAATATTATCGAGGTTTGTTCTAAGTTGGAAATCGTCACCCTTCAGTAAATTAAGTCATCTGACTAATAATCTTTACTAATAATATGAATGCGGATATCAGTTTGTTTGTCTGTGACTATTATGTTTCAAATCCTAAGCTGATTGTTTTGAAATGTTGAATATACCTCCGCGTTATTTCGAAGAATAAATTCCTTTGCAAGCATAATCACACAAGATTCACCTTAGGAATGGAACCCACAACATAATAAAATTTTATTCAAACGGGTCTAATTCGCGATATTTATTTAATTTAAGGTATAAATGCCTCTGTTTCCGTAATTAGACTCCGATTTCAAATTAATATTTTACTCTACCGCTACGGGAGCTACAACAAGCTACGAGTTATAAGGACAAGCTACGAAATCCGTAACTAAAGGCCAATTCTGGTAATTATATTTGTTCAAATTCCAATATCAATCTAGTCTCGGCGTCATAAATGGTATTCTCGTAACTTAACTGACACTTGAATGAGATCGGGACTACATCGAAAGTTGAACCAAGTGTGAACTAGTGTGAACGGTATTCTGCTAATTATTAGTAGAGCAGGTAAGGTATTTCTAGTTTTTTCACAATGATACCATCGTACATAATATAACCACATGAGTAAATAAACCGAACAGAGAAACAGCTTCTTAAGAGCTTGTAAATTTGTTACCTATTTTGGTAGGGTTGTCACAATAGGTTAAGACAAATCGCTTGTTCGGTATACGACATATTCTGGATTCCCAACTCGACAGATTCGTGAATTGGGCAGATTCTTGGACTCGACCGATTCGCTATACGGCAGAAGTACAGTTGTAAATAAAATAGCGAGTGTAACCAAAAAAGCATGCACCTGATACTTTTAAAAGCACGGAATAAAAATATACATTTGTTACCAAGGACACGACGTGATGACGTGATTTATTTGACATTCCCAACGATACCACTAATAGTGTTGAATATTTTTCTGGTAATATTTATGATCTATTTTGCTAATAAACATAGGAATCGCCTTTAGCTATTATGTGCCACTAGTTTTACCACGGGGATAGGTATCTAAAATAAGTTTAAAAAGAAATTGTGTAAGACAAATTCATGTCTACAAAATAAATGACTATAAAATAATCAACCATCGATAGGGCTTACAAAAAACAGGTGCATGCGATTTTCGACCTTATTGACAATTCATGATAAACTTCTTTTTGGTATTTTCTTGCTTTCTGACATTGATACGTTATTAAAATTATAAATTCTGAGTTACGTCAATAAGGTCGAAAATCGCATGCACCTGATTTTTGTAATCCCTATCGATGGCTGATAACTTTCTGATAGTCACTGGTTTTGTAAACGTTAATTGCTTTTATACAATTTCACAACTAATGAGTTCACGAGGATCCTCTGGGGGATCTGGCTAGGAGATCCTGGTGGACAACATGCAAACATGTTAAGTATTTCGTTGCCAGCATTGACAATATTTATTTCAAGATTGAAATATTCGCGAAACTTTTGCTCGAGAAATTCAACAAATGAGATAAAATTATCAGGAGGAAAAAACGAATTAAAAAACCCAATTGTACGTTACCATCGTTAAAATCTTTATAATGTCTGAATTATTTCTATTATTGAATATAAATTTTTTTAATTATTGAATACCTATTGAAAATAATTCACACGATCCAAGGAACCAATATATTTACTTACCGAAATTTTATTACTTAGTTGTATATTAATTTTAATTTGGCATGTAAACGTATTGGCATCCAATAACCATTCCTATTAATGTATTTTCCCATACAATGGCAAAATTAATGTTTTTGTTTTTGAGTTTTTGACATTACCTCTAAGATCAACAAGAGATTATAAATTGATTATATCGAAATTATACTATAAGGAGATTAAGTGGTGCAGAATACCAATTGTGAGTCAATTCAAAATTAAATCGCAGTTCAGTCAAAATTCAGTGTCAGTGTCTGTTAAATACGAGAATTGGCCTTGGTGTCTGACGCTCAAAGTTATTCGTAGACAGAGCTGTCTGCTAAAGATACCACATCTTTATACGACGCAAACATGAAATCTATTCCTTCTTTCTGTCGCTTATTGTTAGTTATTATTTTGGTGATACTCAAATAAATTGTATTATTCATGTAAAATAATTATTATTTTTCCTTCTATACACAGAAAATAACCAGTCTATATTATATCGCAAATTGGATGAATTTGCGATATAATGCATTTTGAAGTACCCTTAACTGAAGAGCGTGCATGAGAATTTTGATGAGAGTGAATGAAGCAAGAGAGATATGCCAGGATAGTTGCAAATGGCGTTTCGTAGTCTCTGCCTACCCCTCCAGAAAACATGCGTGAGTCTATGTATATATGTAAGCATATTATTGAATGCAGTCCTGGCAGTCCAGTTTATTTGTATGTATAAGTATAAATACATAAAGACATAAAGACATATTTATTTCTGCATTTTGGTTGTTTACAACACTTATACATGTCAAAACCCTATTCTAGATAAAGCCGGCTTTTCCTAGCTAAATGACTTCTTGAGAAGAATATTGAATATTGATCGCTATCCAGTAGTATGAAATTAACACATAATAATATTATAATGGATTTTAAATTACTTTCATTTGATTACAAACGTGTGGGTACTTCAATGGACTATTTAAATGGTTGGTTTGTGTTGCCTTGTAAATAATCGGTGGAAAATATCGTTAATAAGTGTTTAACAAAATCACATTTTAAAGCGATTGCCGAAACCTGAAAGTACGTAGATATTTTTTTATTTTATATATTTTTAGACGACAGTCATAAATAACGTAAAATAATTATATTATTTTTAATAATATCAAAATGGTAATGTATGTTGGGTATTTATTTTCATACTCCAGCAACACTTGACTAACTTGTCAATTCTATTACCGTGATACCGTCATTCGCTTTGCGTTCGTTTCGTTTGATCGTATTGTGTATTTGATTTTGTGTAAGCTGTTATTTTTCTTCTTGTGCTTTCTAAAATGGACTCCGAATATTCTCCTCATGACGACCACGGCTTGCCTATGGACCCAGTACCCGCTTCGAACGATAACTTGCGCTAGAAAATGGATTACCCAATAGCGCTTCATGATCATGAATCAATGCATTGCATCAATTGTGGTACCAATATTACACAGCGGAGAAGACATATTCTCAATCTCGTGGAAGTACGACAAGTAATACTTTAATGGATTGCACCGCAATTGGTGCGTATTTGCCATTTCAACAACTTACATTAATCCAAATATTAAATTGGTATTATAAATACATGCAATTCAATTGTTTATTTTGGTTTGTCAACAGATCGAGGCTCATAGCTAATACATATGTCATTCTTGTTGGACTGTGGCATTAAACATATCTCGTATGCCACAAATCGCAAACTCATAACAAGAAGCTGCAAGTTCTGATTCAGGTCGTCACAGGCAAATATGTGTCTGTTGTAGAACTTCGCTGATGAGAATTAGGTCTTACAGCCTCAATAGTGATACAGAACATGAGCGACATATCAGAAGTGTTATTATACAATGGATTAACCCACATGAAGTAAGTTATCACATGATTAACTAGCTTTTGTAAGCGACTTTGTGCTGCTCCGCTCTTATTAGTCATAGCTATTAGCCGATAAGAAATAAGGAGTATGGAGTGTGTGAAAAAATATGCCAACTGAGTGAATAATGAAAATAAATATTTATTTTTAACAATGTGTTTAATTTTATTATTCAACTGACTTGGTACTAAACTTCAAAGAATAATGTTTTCTACTTAGTTTAGGCTATTGAAAATTAATATTGTAATTCTAATTTTAAATTGTTCACGCCCAGGCCAAATATTTCCCATACGTTGTGGTCGGTCAGGAGACCGATCACAACGAAGGATTCTATCGCGAAGAGGGCTCCAAATTGTCATCGGCGTGGAATCCAGTGATTCGGCTAACAGCACCCCACTTTAATGCACAGTCGGCGAATGTTTAATGTACAGATACGGTTAGTGTGTTTTACGCCGGAACTTCGAAAATCAACGACCCGGGGTAGAAATAGAATCATCTACCTCGCACTCGGAGACGTGACAACGCTACACCAGTCAGCTTGCGACCACGGGACGTGCAACCGTCTCGAAACGTCAAGCAAAATAAGGTATGTAAATATCTAATGCATGTTCGCGTTAATTCTCGTGTATATATTATATATGTATTTATAGTTTAACTTTACTAGCTGAGTTCCTCGATAAATGGGCTATCCAGCACAAAATGATTTATAAAATCGAAACGAAAGTTCTTGAGATTAGCGCTTTTTGAACCAAACAGATTTATTATACTGAATAGATTCTTTGAAGACATTGGCAAGCTGAGTATGATTTGTGTCAGAAACGATAACAAGAACTGGCAGCTTAGTTTAAAACTTAAACTAAGTCACTGATTTTCAATTTTTTTTTAGTAGCAGTAGGATTGAAGTTTTACCAGCTAGCCAATTATATCTTTAATTCATTTATAATTAAGTTGTTCAAGATCGTTTGTATTAAATTTCGTGGCTCAAAATTTCGAACAAATATCACTATTTTCGAGGTTTGTTCTAAGTTAGAAATCGTCACCCTCCAGTAAATTTAGTCATCTGATTAATAATCTTTACTTATAATATGAATGCGAATATCAGTTTGTTTGTCTGTTACTATTATTTTTTAAATCCTAAGCTGATCGTTTTAAAATGTTGAATATACCTCCGCGTTATTTTGAAGAATAAATTGCTTTGCAAGCTATACATAATCACACAAGATTCACCTTAGGAACCGAACCCACAACATCATACAATTTTATTGAAACGGGTCTTATTCGCGATATTTAATTATTTTAAGGTATAAATACTTTTGTTTTACCGACGTTTCGGCCATGGTCGCGGCGGGACTGATATCATCTCAGCGTCGTCTTTGTGAAGCGGGGTTTTCGGCAGCTACCGTCACTTGTTTTTTATTTTATATAATATGTATGTATTTACAAAAAAAAGTATATAAGTATGTTTATCCATTATCTAGTACCCATAACACAAGCTCTGCTTAGCTTGGGACTAGATGGTGATGTGTGTATATGGTAGAATATTATTATTATAGAATATTATTATTTTTATTTTTATTGAACCTTCGGTACGTCGACACACATAAGTGTTGTGAGACAAATCGCAAAAGTTTAAAATCGATTATTACGAACCATTATTAACCACTTGATTACTAGACCAACAAACTTGTCAAATATGACAATAACTATCTCTCTAGTAATATCAACATCAATTTACTACGCAACATCAGGTAAACAGAAATAAAAATTATATGGTGGATCCAAACGCTTTGGTACTCGTTTTTATTATGTGTCATCAATCAGAATATATATCATCAATCATCGTCATTCCTTGAGCGGACACTTGCAATGTCAAAAAATATATATTACGACTGTAATAGGCTAGAGGATATCATGTGATCTTTTTCAAAAGGTATGTAATATACACCCTATATGATAAGCCAATGTTTTTCCGAAAAGTATGTACTCGGCCATGATAAAGAAACTTTCTGATAGCATAAAAAAGTCAAAATCATTTATTCATCTGGGTCACAAGGTGACGCTTATGAACGTAAAATTTTAAAGTACATTACTTAATGCTTCTATATTTACATTAACTGCCTCGTTCGCAAAGCAATAGGTAGAACCACGAGAAAGAACGGCAATAAAACTCGTGGCCACTCTTTTTAATCGCCAGTGTTATGTTACATATTTTGTTTTTGTAAGGAGCTGCAACTGTTTCACATTGTAATGAATTACTTGTAAATAGTAATTAGGAACATGCATAATACTTAAATAATTAATGCAGTTACCAATTTAAGTGCTGTAGTAGCCTTCCAGTGTAAATCTTGTGTAACAGGAGCATCCACTTACGTCTTATAATGTAGGCAACTCGCGATAATGTTCAGAACTATGATGGAAATGTATGCTAGAGAAAGTGATGGTAGGTATATAAATACACAAAATTTACAAAAACGTTAGTGTACAGCCCATGAACACGCGTTACCTTCATCTAACACAGTAGCGAATTTTTTCAATTAAATTAGTAGAACAACAATGCAAATGTAAATGTAGTAAGTTGAATGACCTAATAATACATGAAATTTAAAAGAACTACAGATATTATATAAAAAAAACTGAAAAGCAAGGTATCTATATACATTCTGATATAGCCTAAGCCTGTCTCCATGGTGACTTATCATTTCAAAATTCCTTAACAGTGTAATAACCCCTTTGTAAAAGAAAGTTCCTAATTTTCCGTTTGTATTTGGGTAAATTCATTATTTCAAGAGGCAATTTGTTGAAAAATCGTATACGAAATCCTCGCAAATGAGTTTTGAACTTTATGTAAACGGTAGTTAGTTCCCACTAGCTTATGCTTATGCTTATTCCTTGTGTTCACTTTGTGCAAATCCCTATTTTTGCGGCATAGAATTAAGTTTTTCTTTATGTACATTAAGTCAGCATATATATATTGCGATGCAACTGTCAATATATCTACTTCTTTAAATTTATCACGTAAAGAAACTCTAGCACCTAACATATTTCCAATAACTTAAGTGACATTTAATAATTTTATATAATTATAATTTTTTTTTCTTTTGACATTTTCAAATTGACATTTAATTATTATTATTTATTTAGTGACATTTTAATTAGATGACATTTTATTGTATATTTTTTATTAATTTAATATTATTGTTTACAACATATACTCAACCTTATGATAAAATGTAAGGAGCAAGTACAATGCGGGAATTAGTAAACTTTTCAACTAATATTAGTGGCAACCTGTCTGGTGGCTTAGGCTGGCATGCTTATGCATACACCTACTGATGGCGTGGAGGCATAATGATTCAGGTCGTGCTGGCTCCCTCAATCAAGGTTGAGTCGTACGATGGCTGTTGAATGCGGGCCATCAGCGGGCTGAGTCAGTTATAAGCGTCAGATGATATCCTGCATTGTACTCGCATCTAAACCTATTATGTCTGGACTTCAAAAGAATATAAACGAAGAGATGAAATGACAAAAAAAGCAATGACTCTGAGTTTGTTTCGGCCTTTCTTCTCAAGAAGTCATTTAGCTAGGAAAAGCCGGCTTTATCTAGAATAGGGTTTTTGACATGTATAAGTGTTGTAAACAACCAAAATGCAGAAATAAATATGTCTTTATGTCTTCACTTTGAGTTATTGTTGTTTTAACTTCGAAGTCTAATAGGATATAAACGCGGATTAGATGCAAACATTAAATATTTATTTTGCTTTAAATTTGCATATTCCGAAGCTAAAATCAAAGGTACGTAGTATATCGCCAAGGACTTATTCCTCTTAGTTTAAGCAACTTGTAGCTGAATATAATTATAGACAAATAAAAAAATAATAATGGTTAGGGTTTTCTGAAATGATGCCCACTAGGCGGCAGCACTGAGACGTCAGGTCCAGAAAACTGTCAAAAGTGTCAAAGCGCCGATTACTTTGCACATGTGTGTTTGCTTGTTTCATGTGTGTGTACAGGTTTGTACACGTTTGGACCTAACGCAAATGAAACGCCGTCTGTGGCAGATTTTTTTTCAAATACCCTCATTACAGCGGTATTTATGCAAAGTCAAAAACACCCGTCCCAGAAATATAATTTAATCCGTAAATTAATAATAAAATTTAATTTTTAGGTAAGACAAAACGATCGTTCTGAACTTTATTGTTTTAGAATTAACTAACGATCTCGTAAAAGCAAGACGTAAAAATATTACAATACCTCTTAAACCGTTTATTACAAACTAGCGACACGCTCCGGCTTCGCACGGGTGCAAAGTTATACATATAAACCTTCCTCTTAAATCTCTCTATCTATTAAAAAAACCGCTTCAAAATCCATTGCGTAGTTTTAAAGATTTAAGCATACATAGGGACAGACAGACAGAAGACAGACTTTGTTTTATACTATGTAGTGAATTAAAATATTTTAAATTGGTTTATGAAGGTTCTTTCTATTAAATGAATGAAAAGTTAAAGTAATACTTAAAGAGTATTTTAAGTTTTCTTTTATAAATGACTAAAGGCCGGTTTCATCGCTACCTGATAAGTTCCTGTTAATTAAATTAATTTATCAGAGAACTCATAAAATTTCGTTTAAATTTAAAACTTGCTTGGTAATTAAGACTTATCTAGAGGCAAAACTGGGTCTTCAACTGCAAATATTTGTCCTGGTGTGTTTCATAAAAAAAATATAATAACACAAATAGAACTAAAGTCGGTTACAATATAAAATTAAGTAAGAATCATATATACCGCTTTTATATTATTAAAACGAACCCTTAAGGGAAGGATTTATCCAATTTGGTGCAGTCATGTAGAAGCTTGGAAGTTGTTCGCGTACAAACATTAGGTGATTCATTTTTATCCAATTTTAAAATATTTGATCTCAATATTTTTGCCACTAGCTGGCAAGAAATTCAAGCTGCAAATACCGAATATACTATTTAAAACTAAACGATGTAGGATTCTCAGAATCCCGAGTTTCCGTTGAACTGTGAAATATTAAGGTGTACGGTGGAACACTGGCTCTCTTCCAAAAGCCTTAGAAGCCACTTACCGCTCTTTTTCACAGTGCTGCTGAGCACAACATTTTATATCAAATGTATTAGGTATTTTATGTATTGGCTCCTAGTTATATTCAAGTAAAGTTGTGGTTCCACGTGTTTGGTAGATTTTTTTGTATGTGCGATTTGTTTTGTATGTCTTCAATGTATTTTTGACTATGAGTCTTTATATGAGTTGTTCAGAACTTTTATCTTTCGCGGTATTTGATTGTAGGTAGTTTATTGGTATCACTTACCGTTTATTTGAATAATTGCTCATCACTATTTGTCAATGGAATAACAATTACTATGTGTAATTGTTACTCCATGAAAAAAAAAAGTGTATGTCTTTTTACACGCTTTTATTAGGTCGTCGTGTATGTATGCAACTGACTATTAAATGGAATCTGAGCTAACTAATTTAACCATCTTCCAAGAGACGTAGCGTAGTGAAAATTGGCAGTTGTATGTAGTTCTGACGACAATACAATAATATGGTACTGTCAAACTGATCTGATGATAGAGCTGGAGGACATGAAATATTTTTCGATATGACCAAGGCCTTGATTTTGTGGACCATAAGCTGCTTTAAAAATATGTGAAACATACGGAATCAGAGGTCCAGCCTTAAATTGGTTAGAAAGTTAAAAAAAATCGAAAGCAGTATCAAAAGCTTAAATGATGCATTTGAATGTACTTATAAATCCAATTGTCGATTTAATAAGTTCGGCGTTCCTCAAGGTAGCATATTGGGACCATTACTTTTTTTACTATATATTAACAATTTGCCATCCATTACTAGGCATCAATGCGTCTTGTTTGCTGATGATATCTCACTTATAATAGCACATGAAGTATAATTAATTAAAATTAAAATGTTTCTTTTCAATAACAAAAAGTACATTTTTACAATTTAGGTAATTGAAGTCACCTATTAAGCTAACAATATGCTTGTGATAGGTGGCGCCGCTCCTCAGAAAAACCGACGACGAGTACTTTGTATAATTAACAAATAATAGCTATTACATTTATAAAAGAAAGGTAATTAAAATAAAGAGGAAGTAAAAATAAAATAACATATTTTTTTCATACAGGAGTAGGTAGATGTGTGTGTGTATGTGTGTATGTGTGTGTGTATTAGGCCTACTGTAACAACCTTTCACTTTGCTCATAGCTCAGTGTTTTTAGCCAAAGTGTTAATGTTTTCTTACGTGGGTATTGACGTGATGCAAATATCGATTTGACTGCGACTGAGTGAGTTGGAGCTACAACGTAGTTCCATCTAACATTTGGTCTTGATAAATTATACGGCAGAGATTTATGCTTTCTTAAAATAAGTTGCAGAATGTATAATTTTCTTACTGACAAGAGATCTGCGGTCAGGTATAGATTATCTGTAGGTAACCTAATAGGCTTAAAAAACATAACCTTTAGCATAGCTCTCTGAGCCCTTTCTAAATCTTAGAATTTGTTTTTGTAGCACCACCCCAAACTAACAAAATGTAAATTTGTTTTAGGAGATCTAAAGTGGTAACGTGGCGTAGAGTTTAAAAAGTCCAAATCAATGTTCTTACTCTATTCATCATCAGTTCTGTGTGCATATGCCATGATAAACAATGATCAAGAATTACTCCGAGGTATTTTGTGTGTTGTACTTCCAAGATAACTTCACATGAACAAGCAGAGTCAAATAGATTTTTACATTTATGAATTTTTATTTTCAGGTCAGAAGGAGGTCTCGTAATGTTATATTTCGTGAAACAAATGTAATACGATTAGGATGTGTTTATGGTAAAAAGGTTTTGATCTAGCCACATAGCTATCTTTTTCAGGCCTAGTTCAGCAATTCGAAACATTTCGTTCTAGGATTTCGCAGCGAAAACAATAGCCGTATCATCTGCATGAGAAAATACATGTCCACCACTTAATTTCATGTTGCAAAGGTTATTTATGTACAAAAGAAACAGTGTCGGACCGAGTATGGTACCTTGTCCGACTCCATACGACACTGTTTCCTCGGAGCTAATTCTGTCCCCTATTTTGACTTGTTGTTTTCTGTCGCTAAGATACCCTTTAAATAACTCCAGAGGTGTACCTCGTATACCTAAGTCTTCCAGTCTGCGTAAAAGAATTGAGACAGAGACAATATCGAAGGCTTTTTTCAGGTCGAGGAAGACAGTCAGACACTTGCTTCCACTGTCAACTTTTTCAGTTTTAGTGGAAGCAAGGGCCAGGACTGCATCCTCTGTGGATAGACCTTGCCTGAAACCAACTGTGATGGTGAGAGTATATTTTGTGTTGTTAAATATTTTATTAATCGAGTGTTTATAAGCTTTTCGACTACTTTAGAAATTGATGGATTTGTTCTATCACCACTCTTGTACGAAACTGGGCAAACGCGACGGTGATGAGCTGAGAGTGGGGCAATTTGGTTATGGGCATCGGAATTCCTGGGGTCACTTGCTGGCTAGCTTTATGGAGAAGGCAGGACTCTATATGATGAATTCCTTCTTCAAGAAGCGAGAATGCTGCAAGTGGACCTGGGTAAGTCCAGACGGTGCCACCAAAAATGAGACCGACTTTATCATGTCGACGAAGAGGCAGATATTCAATGATATCTCCGTGATCAATTCGCTTAAAGTGGGTCACGCGATCAGCGATCACCAAATGGTAAGAGGCACATTGAATATCTGTACAAGCCTAGAACGGTCGAGGTTGATAAAGTCTACGCTCCGACCGGCACCGGTTCATATCCAAAACCCCAAGAGATTTCAGCTCGAACTCAAGAACCGTTTCGAATGCCTGGGCGAATGCGTAGATGTGGACGAGTACAGTAACGGATTCGTGGATGCTGTCCATACAACAGGGGCTAAATTCTTTAAGCCCCAGAAAAGCAAGAGAACCAGCAAGATCTCGGGTCCGACCCTCGAGCTGTTAGAGGAAAGGCGCAAGATGGTTCTGCTATCCTCCGACGACATGCCGAAATATCGGCACCTCAACAGACAGATATCTAAGTCTCTGACTCGCGATCTCCGCCAATATAACACAAAATGTGTTCGTGAGGCGATCGAGCAGAATAAGGGATCCAAAGTGTTCCAGAGGGATCTGTCTGTTGGGCAGAGTCAGCTGATAAAAGTCAACGCTCATTAGAGCCACCCGGCACCCACTCCGCACGGCGTCCACGAGTGGACGTCACGCGGTCAACCAGCGGACCGCGCGCCGTCAACGAGTGAACGCCGCGCGGTCAACTAGCGGACCGCGCGCCGTCAACGAGTGAACGCCGCGCGGTCAACGAAATTCACGAATGATTCACGGCCGGTATTACCAGATGACATTTATAAAATACCTTGTTTGCTGACTAAAATTACCGTGTTTTGAGTAAAATTACCTTAAACTTATTTTCAAATTACAGTGCATATTACAGCGTCGATTAAATTAAACGGTTTTTATAATTATTTAATACTTTTATTCAGAAATTATTCTTACAAAATTTCTTGCTCATAAATCGACGAAGTCATTTTATTCATTTATCTTTTGGTGGGAGTAAATAAATACAGTTTCCATTATTTTCTCAAAATATTTCCCTATAAGTTCTTCGTAATTAATTTATTTCTTTTTCTAGTTTAATTTATTTCTTTTTCTAGATTTTATATCAATTAACTTTTTCAAGTAATGCAATGACCACACACAACTAGATACTAAACTTTCGTCTATGAATACACCTACTAACTACAAATTTTAACATAAGGTATGCTCATGAAAAACACTACCTAAAATATTTTTAATTCTGCCGGATTATATTACCTGCCAAGTAATGAAATCGTTAATGATTTCCCCGACATCACCAACTGCGACAGCCAGTGTTGCCAATAAAGGATTACTCGTAAGAACATAATATATTTTTGAGTAAAAATAAGAGTATCATTTACACGGTAATTAATAATTAAAAATACCTTAGAAAAGAACACGGTAGTAGCTTACTACCGTAGACCGTGTCTTGCTCAAAATTACCGTGCATCTACGGTATTCACCGTGTATCTGATAACACTCGGACGTGAATCATTCGCGGGCAGCGCGTGGTCCGCTTCGGACCCGCGCGTTGGCGACGAGCCGTCAACGCGCGGCAAGCATGCGAGCAGCGAGTTGCCACCGAGCCGTCCACGCGCGGGTGGCGGGTGGTCCACCCGCCGTCCGTCGCCGTCGGCTTACGACAGAGGCGATCCGGTGACGCTACGGAGTTGATGTAGTGAGCGCATACCCATACAAATCCAAATAAAGAATACTAACCGCACGAGGCGACGCGGTGCGGAGTGGGTGCCGGGTGGCTCTAATGAGCGTTGACCTTAAAGCTGAAGACGGAAGATGGCAGAATCGTATCGTCCAAGCCTGAGCTCTTGGAGGAGATCGAAAGGTTCTATGGACAGCTATACACGACAACGCAACAACCCGCAAGTACTCCAGCGTCAGACCCTAGAGCTGGATTGACCCGACACTATACCGAAGATATCCCGGACGTCAGCGTGCACGAGATTAGTGTGGCTCTCAAACAGCTCAAAAACAACAAGGCGCCGGGTGGTGACGGAATTACGAGCGAGCTTCTGAAGGCCGGCGGTACACCCGCTAGAGAAGCCCTTCGGAAGCTATTTAATTCCGTCATTCTCGAGGGTAAAACGCCACAGGCGTGGCACAGAGGTGTGGTGGTGCTTTTCTTTAAGAAAGGGGATAAAACCCTCTTAAAGAACTACAGACCCATCACACTTCTGAGCCACGTCTACAAGCTGTTATCGAGGGTCATCACGAATCGTCTCGAGAGCAAGCTAGACGACTTCCAGCCTCCCGAACAAGCCGGTTTCCGTAAAGGCTATAGTACCATAGACCGCATACATACGCTGTGGCAGGTTATACATAAGTCCGAGGAGTATAACCAGCCCCTATGCTTGGCTTTTGTGGACTATGAGAAAGCCTTCGATTCTATCGAAACCTGGGTGGTGCTACAGTCTCTTCAACGGTGCCGGTTTGACTACCGATATATCGAAGTGCTGAAGTGTTTGTATGAAAATGCCACTATGTCAGTCCGCCTCCAGGACCAGAGTTCGAAACCTATTCAACTCCAGCGAGGGGTGAGACAGGGGGATGTCATATACTCGAAACTAATTACCACTGCGCTGGAGGATGTTTTCAAGCTTTTGGACTGGAATGGACTCGACATCAACATCAACGGCGAGTACATCACACACCTTCGATTCGCAGACGATATCGTAGTCATGGCTGAGACCATGGAAGACCTAGGCACAATGCTCGATGGCCTCTGTAGAGTCTCCCAACAAGTAGGTCTTAAGATGAACATGGACAAGACGAAAATCATGTCAAACGTCCATGTTGTACCTGCTCCTATTCAGGTTGGGAGCTCTACGCTCGAAGTTGTCGACAAGTATATCTACCTGGGACAAGTAGTCCAATTAGGTAGGTCCAACTTCGAGAAGGAGGTCAATCGTCGAATCCAACTCGGTTGGGCAGCGTTCGGGAAGCTACGACATATCTTCTCGTCCGATATCCCGCAGTGTCTCAAGTAATGGTGGTTAATATAGCATATAGCACAATAGCACAGCACGCTAATTTTATTTCGCATCTAATAGCAAGTTCATTCGGCTCTCGTTCGTGCTATAAAATAGCATATAGCATATCAATCAAACATCGCGCCGACGCGACGGCACATCGCACTTCGCACGTTCGCAGCGCTGCGAATTGTGATATTTGCGATCAGTCTTCGCGTGCCAACGCGAGCAGCCAGACGTGAACTTGCGTAGCGTGCGAATTTTAGCTGTTCGACGGCTCGCGCGATTTAAGTACGCGAGTTATTTTACGTTCTCAAAAGTTAAGTGTCTTGTGTTTGATAAAAAAAAACTGTAATACGACACGTAATACTGTGTATCTATGAATGATCTGTGTAACATGTGTGTTAAAATGATTTAAATAACTCAATATAATTAATTATATACAGTTCTAAGCCTGAAAAGTATGAGGGAAAATTAATTGACTTATTTATTATTAATTAGTTGGTTAATATTAGTTTGTTGTGCATAATGATTACATTTTATACTTAGAAGAAATGTACAAATATGTATATGTATTGTTTATTCATGTGTAACATTACAGTTCACCATGTTATCTGCCCACGCGTAAAGTCTTCAGACTCGTTAGGCAAATAGCATGTTTGTCGACGCTATATTAACCTACGTTCAAATATGGATAGCGCGACAGCGCGCTATATCGTACATGTGCTAAAACTAGCGGTCACACGAAGGGTGTTGACGCTTCGCACGATAGCATGCTATATTATAGCATTTTCAATAGCATGCTCAAAAATTTTAGCATATAGTTCATAGCATGCGATTAATAAATAGCAGATTCGAACATCATTAGTCTCAAGACCATAGCTGGGCATCGTTAATCAAATAATTAACTTCGTTAATCGCTAATCCGTTACTAAAAAAGTTAACTTCGTTAAACGTTAAAGCGCTACCTTTGGGACGATTTAACGCAAGTTAACGTTAATCGTTAATCCGTTAACACATGGTAAAAATACTATTTTCATGAGAATTTTATAAGAACTGTTGATTTGGGAATTAACAGGTTAGGAACAATAAAACGTGTATACCTATATCATCATTGTATTGCCCTGGTCCCAATTTATTTGGGGTCGGCGCAGTATGTCCTTCGCTTCCATACTTCTCTGTCACCAGTCATCCGATCGTTTACCCCTTTCTCTTTCATATCCATCCTCACATAGTCCATCCATCTTTTCCTAGGCCGTCCTCTCCTTTTTCGTCCTTCTACATGCATATTCATCACTGTTTTACCTATATACATATCGATGCCCCCAAGGAATAAACCTGTATTATACTATTACTGACTTTTAACTGTTATACTATTTACGGTTTCTATGGATCAGGATACACTTATGGGATATTTTTAAATTTTTTTCTGCTGTAATTTTCAACGGTTTTCCTTATAACACTTTTGTTCTTTGGAAAATTTCCAATTTTAATTTACTAGAAAAATAACGTAATACATTTTTACAAATTAAGTTCTGCGGCTACATTTCGGTAAAGTAATAGTACTGTAAAATATTTCAGCAAAATTGCTGGTTAACGCGACTACAGGTTTATTATTATAAATTTGGTGGTAGAAATTTTCTGTAATTCACTAATACAGTTATCATCCGGGACATAAGTTTATACCATAAAATAAATATATAAATATACGTATTGAAGGTAACTTGCTCGCGCTCGGCGACTCAAAAACGCGTTTCTAAATGTAATACATATTACGCACACTAATACTAATATGCTGAAAGCTCACTAACCGACTATTCCCAAAAAGAACATCACAATTTTAGAACTGAATTAACACGACAAACTTAATTAACACGACGAACTGAATTAACAAGTAATTCAGAGGAACCTTCTACTTCACGACATTTATTGGAATTTGAGCAAAGGATTTCGGACGAACCTTCCAATTCACGACATTCATTACAATTTGAACCAAGTAATTCGGAAGAACCTTCCACTTCACAAAATGAAAAAAGAAAGACCAGAAAACGTGCAATTGATGAAGACCCTACTGGTCTTTATTAATTGCACGTTTTCTGGTCTTTCTTTTCTAGCAAAAAAAATAAATTCCTTAAAAATTCTGGTCAGGCTTACAAAGGATGTCATAATAAGAATAAGTATCCACAAAAGGTCATGGGTCCTGTGTGTTCATGTAAAATGAACTGTGGCAGCAAATTTACCACTTTAGAAAGGCAAGATTTATTTGATAAGTTTTATAAACTTTATGATCGAGAACGCAAATCGATGTATATTATTAAAAATACTAAAACCGAATATATCAAATGAATAACTCTAGAATGGAAAAATAATCGCACACAAAAAATAACATTTTTTTCTTTAAATAATGTAGAGATTCTTGTTTGTAATATTTTTTCCCTAAACACTTTAAAAATTAATACAAATACTATGTAGTATATACATAAGAGGTAAGCAAGCCAATAGACCTAGAAAAAATAATGTAATCGAGTATTGAGAAGCATTTTCATTATTTCCTAGAGTCTCATTAAACAAGAAAAAGCTCAACTCGAGAATATTTGTCACAAGACATTATCGTTTGTACACTGCGGTTTACACAGCAAAGTTATGTTAAACTTACGATGGCGATAAAACGTCAATATGAAACCATTTTGAACACAACTTTTAACTACAAATTTTTTAAGCTTAAAAAAGATCACTGTTCTACATGTTTTGTATGTGAGTAAGCCAGTCCATCAGAGAAATAGTCTTTAGAAGAAAGAGCTATAGACGTCATATAAATAGAAAAGAGGGAATTCGGGAAATTAAAGATGAAGAAAATTTTGAGTAGACAAAAACTATCACACACAATTGCTATCTTCGACCTGCAAAAAGCGTTTAGTATCCCACAATCTGCTGTAGGCATTGTCCATTATGAAAGCAAGTACCCTGTGTACAATTTTACTATTTTTGACGCTCTACGAAAGAAAAGGTATCGCTATGTGTGGCATTACCAAATCGCAAAACAAGGCTGCATAGAAATTGGAAGTTGTTTGTTGCAATTCTTGAAGAATGAACAGGAGCGAGGTGTTAATAACATATATTTTATTCGGATGGTTGTTATGGCCAAAATATGCGTACAGCAAAATCTTTAAATTTGTCTATAACGCACAGATTTTTTGAGACTGGAAAAACCAAACGAGGCCAACTCAAAGAAAGCAATGCCTGTATTGAAAAGAACATGAGAAATAAGTCAATTTACACACCTGATCAAATTAATATTATAATTATAAACTCCAAAGACTGGGGAAAAAATATATTTTGAAGCAATTGGAGCAAACAGATATTTTAGACATTAAAAAATTGGTAAATCCTTTGAGTTGGCGTCGCGATATAGATGGAAAATCGATGCGCTGGCCTGATGTAATGGAAATTTATTTATCATCATCCCAACAGGACAAGGTTTTCTTTAAATATGATTATGATGATGCATGTTCTGAATTAAATATTGCAAATTAATTTTAAACCAAACGACGTGGGCGAAAACCCAAGACAGATGCTTTGATAGAAGATACTGTATTGGCACGTGCTTATATCATCAACCTCTTCCTATAAGCAAGGCATTGCATACAGATTTACTATTTTGTGCAATAGAGTAGCGGTCGCACGGTATTACTACGCATTTTATGAATTTCCGCAGAAACTTGTGATGATCCCGATGATAAGGATGATGCAAATGATAGTATCGATTAGTTATTAATGTTTTACTTGGCTACTTTTTATACTTTTACTGATTGTAATTTCTGATCATTTTGAGAACTTGGTTCCCAATAAAAGTTATAATTTTATTAAATTTTGTGAGCTTTCTTCAATTATTCCCTCGAAAATACCGACGACAAATTTATTTTACATAATCGGTTTTCATTGATTACGATAATATGACTACCAAATTTTTCTATAAAATACGGGTTGCACTACTTTACCCTTTTATGGATATTTAAAATTTACCATAACAAGTCAGTAACTGAACATTAAAATCTCTCTCCTGTAATGAAAAAACACGTTTCATAATCCAGTAAAGTAATATTATGCCTATGATTTTTAAGAAATTTACAAGAATAATTCGGTAAGTAAACAATACTGGAATAATATTAATAAGTCCGGATCGTAAGATACCAATACCCCAAAAATTTTATGAAAGCATTTTCGGTAAAATGTATTTTAGTGAATAACTAATTCTGTGTATATTTAATATTCACACTTAATACTGTAAAATGTTCGGTTAAAATTAACTTTTCCGTCATATAACAAAGTTGTCATGGTTATATTTTGTTGAAGAGATATACCCCAAAAACACTAAATATTTTTTTCTGTAAAATTTGATTTTTGCGATTACGGCTTTATTCCCTGGGGACGTCGATATCATCTCTCCGCATATCATGTCCATAGCAGGCCAATCGACTCCCTTTTACCTTTTCATCTATGGGCGCCACTTTCATACTACCTCTAACGTACTCATTCCTAATTCTGTCCATTCTTGTCACTCCACACATCCATTGTAAGATTCTCATCTCTGCCACATGCAATCGTTTCTCATCCATCTTCTTTGTAGCCCGACACTCAGCTCCATACAGTACGACAGGCCTTATAACCGACTAATACATGCGGCCCTTTGATTTCACAGGCATTTTGTGGTCGCTTATTGTACCTGAGACCTGTCGCCATTTCATCCATCCTGCTTTGTTTCTTTGCCTAACATCCCGATTAATTTCGCCGTCATCTTGCAGGAGTGAACCTAGGTAGCAGAAATGGGAGCATACTGGTGAAGGTGTACCGCGGAGTGTAACCGGTATAGGACTGGAGAGACCGCCAAAGTCACAAAACATATATTCCGTTTTGGTTCTGCTCATTCTCAGACCTACATTCTCCAATCTCTGCCGCCACTCCTCCAGCTTGCTCTGCACCTTCTGTCCACTCTCTGCTACCAGCACGATGTCGTCGGCAAACAGCATGAACCAGGGTGCCTCTTCCTGTATGCCCGATGATACAGCATCCATAATTAACAGAAAGAGGTAGGGGCTAAGGACCGACCCTTGGTGTAAGCCTACGGTCACATCGCATCTGGCTGTGATACCAGCTGCGGATCGGACTTGCGTTTGGCATTCAGCGTACATAGCTTGAATCAACGTCAGGTATTTCCCAGGCACTCCTTTCTTCTTCCGGGCCCACCACAAGACTTCACGAGGCACTCGGTCATATGCCTTTTCAAGGTCGACGAACACCATGTGCAAGTTTTATGCGCCTCCCTGTATTTTTCGCACATTTGGTCAAGTGCAAAAATGGCATCCATCGTACCTCAACCAGGCATAAAACCGAATTGTATTCGTGAAATCTCACTCTCGTCACGCAGGCGTCGCTTAATTACTCTCACGACGACGACGTGTATATATAGAGTGTGTAATTTAGTCATCCGGTATAGTGTGGGTATTGCCTTCATGAACATTAATATTGTTACGCCATCTATCGGTGAATGGGGGTACTAGAAGAGATTGAATGTATCTGTGGTTTAAAGGTAGTTCATCTACTCTGTACTAGATGGCGTTGCTGTATCGAGTAATCGACTGTTCGAGACTATTTCGACAGTTTTGTGGAAGAGTCTAGAATGTGCTAGTGATGTTATCCGGCCAGTATAAATAGAGCGGGAGCGAACGGACCGGACACAGTTCAATTGAATACGGAAAGCGATCAAGATCAAGCGAAGGAAGTAATTCGGAAGTGTTTAGTGTTGTACTAGTGGTGTGAATAGTGTGTTTTATTAGTGTTAGTAAATAAAGTACAGTTTTTCTGGCATAGTGTATATAATTTATCACGAACCCCAGCTCGTAACAAATTGGTGTCAGAAGTGGGATAAATTATGCCGGTTATGCCGAAGGAAGAAACTGACGGAGTGCGTACCAGGAACCAGCGCCAGCAAGACCTGGACCAGAGACGCTTCGGAGACGTTCCTTCTCCATCGTCTGGTGGATCAGGCGACTCCGCGGCTGCAGTGGAGCCTGCAAGCGTACACTCCATGGCAGTGCCAGACATCGCGGCTCTGATGGCGTTCATGCAGGAGCAGGCCCGCCGTCAAGAGGAGCACGCGCGCCGCATGGAAGAACAGCTACAGCGCAACAAGGAGGAGCGGGCTCGCCGTCAAGAGGAGCACGCGCGCCGCATGGAGGAACAGCTACAGCGCGACAAGGAGGAGCAGGCTCGCCGTCAAGAGGAGCAGGCCCGCCGTCAAGAGGAGCACGCGCGCCGCCTGGAGGAACAGCTACAGCGCAACAAGGAGGAGCGGGCTCGCCGTCAAGAGGAGCACGCGCGCCACATGGAGGAACAGCTACAGCGCGACAAGGAGGAGCAGGCTCGCCGTCAAGAGGAGCACGCGCGCCGCCTGGAGGAACAGCTACAGCGCAACAAGGAGGAGCGGGCTCGCCGTCAAGAGGAGCTGGCCCGCCGTCAGGAGGAGCAGGCTCGCCGCCTGGAGGAACAGCTACAGCGCAACAAGGAGGAGCGGGACCGCCGTCAACAGGAGCAGGCTCGCCGTCAAGAGGAGCACGCGCGCCGCCTAGAGGAGCAGCTGCTGCGCGACAAGGAGGAGCACGCCCGCCGTCTGGAGGAACAGCTGGTGCTCATGAAGGACCTCAGCGCCGCAGTGGGGAAGGACTTGAAGGCGGTCAAGGAGGAACTCCACCAGCACGAGGCCCGTATCAGCGACATTGAGAAGCGTGTACACGACCAGCTCGAGACCCGTATTGCCAGATTGGAGAAGAAATTGCGTGAGCTTGAGACCAACGACGTTACACCTGCAGCTGTGGCGCCCTCGCCTCGTTGGTTTAAGGTTCCACCCTTTGATGGCTCGTCATCGTGGGTTGCATACAAGGTTCAGTTTGAGGCCGTAATGCGAGCGAATGGGTGGGACAAAGAACAGTCCTTCACCGCCCTAACCTTGGGCCTTCGTGATCAGGCCTTGAGGGTGTTGGAGGCACTCGGGCAAGACGCCACCTACGAGAAGCTTCTGGAGGCGTTGGAGGCGAGGTACGGAGACGCGCACCTCGAACATGTGTATCGTGCTCAGCTGAAGGACAGGACACAACGCACCGGAGAAACTCTGCAGCAGTGGGCTCTAGAGGTGGAAAGGCTGGTCAGGAAGGCATACCAGTCGTCGCCTGCGCTCATTGACGGGAACCTCGTACAAGCGTTTACAGATGGGATCCGGGACCTGGAAGTTAGAGTAGCGGTAAGACTTGGGCACTTCAAGTCCCTGAAGGCAGCCTTATCCTACGCTCTGGAGGTGGAAGCAGCGCGTCACGAGGATCGAACTTACCGTATCAGGGAAGTTGTTTCTTCACCACGGTGCTACAACTGCGGGGAAAGAGGCCATATCCGCTTGAGCTGCCCAAAGCGTAAGCGGCACGTTGGTACCCTGTCTCCACCAAAGGGGTCACCTGACGTACCTGTCTGGCGGTAAGAGCAACGTAGCGCAGATGCTCTGACAGGTAGGGCTTACCCCGACCAACGCAAACACTGTGCAAGACAGGAAGCGAAACCGGCAGCGCTAGTGAGAATGTTGAAGACGGATCTGAGCGACAGATGGAAAGAAGCTTTGCAGCGTGCTCAGCAAGAAGACAAGGACGTACAGCCGATTCTCAAATGGAAGAAATCAGGCGCTCCTAAGCCCAAATGGAGTGATATCGCACCAATGAACCCTGTCACCAAAGGTTATTGGGCACAGTGGGAAAGCTTGGTTGTCCAGGATGGAGTTCTGTGCCGCAAATGGGAAAACGCTCGCGGTAACCAGTGCCATTTGCAAATGGTAGTGCCTAAAACTAAGGTGCCGGAAGTTTTGCAGCTCTATCACAATGGTGCTTCGGGAGGTCACATGGGAGTTAAGAAGACGCTTACTAAGATCCGGGAGTGGTTTTATTGGCTCCACTGTCGGAACGACGTCGAGGATTGGTGCCGCAAATGCACAAGTTGTGCGGCTGTTAAGAGGCCACACACTCGTAGCAGAGGTGCATTGAAGGTGTACAATGTAGGAGCTCCAGGGGAATCTGGACAACAGATGTCTGAGAAGATGAAGACTCGCTACGACCGGAAGGCAAACAACAAAGGCTGCGATGAGGGATCATTGGTGTGGCTTCATAACCCAGTACGAAGCAACGGTAAATCGCCTAAGTTACAAGCCAGGTGGGACGGGCCATATTTCATAATTATCAGGATGAACGACGTCACCTATCGAATCCAGAAGGGGTCGCGAGATGCACCGAAGATAGTTCATGAGGACCGGTTGGCTCGTTACTATGGGTCCACGATGTTCGAGACGAACACGTTTAAGAGGGGGGCAGTGTTACGCCATCTATCGGTGAATGGGGGTACTAGAAGAGATTGAATGTATCTGTGGTTTAAAGGTAGTTCATCTACTCTGTACTAGATGGCGTTGCTGTATCGAGTAATCGACTGTTCGAGACTATTTCGACAGTTTTGTGGAAGAGTCTAGAATGTGCTAGTGATGTTATCCGGCCAGTATAAATAGAGCGGGAGCGAACGGACCGGACACAGTTCAATTGAATACGGAAAGCGATCAAGATCAAGCGAAGGAAGTAATTCGGAAGTGTTTAGTGTTGTACTAGTGGTGTGAATAGTGTGTTTTATTAGTGTTGGAAAATTAAGTGTGTGTATCTAGTGTATAGTGTTTGTGTATAAATAAAGTTCAGTTTAAGTGGCATAGTGAGCTATAATTTATCGTCGAACCCCAGCTCGTAACAATATGTTGAAGTTCTCGTCTGAAAGCGAAGCTCGTTTAGGCGATTATAAAATATCTTTGCCCGTGGAAAAAAGACGTTCAACTGCAGAGCTTGAGAGTATAGCAGTATTATATTTAATAAACAGATTTATGAATATCTGTTCCCCGAGACAAAATGCTGCATTGTCGTACGAGTCTTTTGATTGCATGTCTCTCGATCTGGATACAAAATTAACATAATCACTCAAGTGTGGCCACGGATTTTCGTCTGTAGTGGATCTGGAATCCAACTGCATGTTTTGGGTTTTTATTTGCACAATACACGGTTTAATATACACACTGCACAGACGTAAACTATAACGGACTATAAAATCTAAAAATTACGCAGTATTTGTATACTTAACTAACAAACAAACACTCGTTACCGACTCTAAACGCCGAACGCTAAACGAAAGAATTACACACAAGTGTCATGAAGCTCATGAATCAAATTTCTTCGCAGTACTCTTTTCTCAGTAACACGCGCCGGCAAGGCATAATATAGTTTCATTTCACTTGCGGCACGCGCCGTGCCACACTTGTCGACCGGCCCGTAAAAACTTGTCACAAACGTTTTGCACGGTGGCGCGGCACAGTGCGGTAAATAGTAGGTAACGGATTAACGGACTTGGAAAATTAAACGGAAGTTATCAAGTCCGTTAGCACTTTTTTAAGTTAACTTAAAAGTTAATCCGTTAGTGGAAATGTTAACTTCGTTAATTAACGATTAACGGATTAACGAGTTAATGCCCAGCTATGCTCAAGACGAAAGTCTCTGACCAATGTGTGTTGCCCGTGATGACCTACGGATCAGAGACGTGGTCGCTCACTATAGGCCTTATCAGAATGCTCAATGGTCACTCAGAGGGCGATGGAGAGAGCTATGCTTGGAGTTTCCCTGCGAGATTAAATCAGAAATGAGGAGATCCGCAGTAGAACCAAAGTCGCCGATATAGCTCTCCGGATAGCCAAGCTGAAGTGGCAGTGGGCAGGGCACATAGCTTGAAGAACCGATGACCGTTGGGGCAGAAAGGTTGTGGAGTGGCAGCCACTTACCGGACGACGCAGCAGAGGTCGGTCCACCTTGCGGGGGGCCCCCCGCAAGGTGGACCGACGATCTCGTCAAGATTGCGGGAGGCGGTTGGATGCGGGCGGCTCAAGACCGGTCTGTGTGGAGAACCTTGGGGGAAGCCTATGTCCAGCAGTGGACGTCGTTTGGCTGATATGATGATGATGATTGATTATTGGGTAAACTATTGTTTTGATTTCTTGAGATATTTTAATCAGATTCATACTCTTGAAAGTCTGTTTCAACAGTCATGTCTTCTTCGATTTCTTCTTCTTCCTCTTCATCTTGCTGGATGTTCATAAATTGTTCGAATGTGGCTGAATCATTGGTCTCTTCAATAAAATCACAGGAATCGCTTTTTGCCGTGTTCGAGACACAGCTGGCGCGCAGGCACGATAAGATAAAATGGCCAATAAATATGCGAAATTACAGGGGGCCAATTCTGCTATTTTTATATGACATTGATATTATATTTTGAATGGATTTAAAAGCGGTATTCTGATAACCTAATATCATTATCGTACAATTTAAAATAAACATTTGGTCGTTGACACATACGATCTCGTTACAATTTCATTCAAATATCATATAATTTAGAAGAATACGCTTTTTGTGACGTAAGTATGACACTGACATGATATCGAGACTATATTTATTTAGCGGAATTGGGCCCCTGATGTTTGTTAGGTTATTTCTAATTGTTTTAGGTAGGAAAGTATTTATTGTTTTGTATGTATGTTATACAGCATATTTAGTACTATTTGTAAAAAGAGAGAGATATTGATGAATTTGCATTCTTACCACTTTATATAGTTATGATTGTGAAGTTAGTAATTTGAGTGTTGATCTCATATGGGTTGCTTTATTTGTATCATACGTTTTAATAAACAAAGTTATACATCTAATGTTTATGTTACAAAGTGCCCTTGAATCGAGCTACACCGGAACACATAAATCAAATCATTTTAATTGCCCGACATTCGTCAAAGCCACTTGAAACTTCTATGTATTTTTGTGAGTACACGAATATGTGATAATTGGCGCCGTAAATTTTAAACCAAGGCTTGGTGTAAAAAATATGTATGAAAACATGTGTAATGATAATTATATTGTGTACATATAATGTGTAGCTATAGGGTTAAACAAAAACTTCATTTTAATTGTTTTAATTTTGAAAATATATGCAAAAGTTACACAAATTGATCGCATTTTTTATTTCCCTCTTTATTTTCAGCAGTTTTATGATTATAATGTGTAATAACGTAAGGATATTTATATACCAACCTGTAGGAAACTTTATGAAGAATCTAAATATATACATATTATGTTAGCAGAAATTCATAAAAATCACCGAGTAATCAACAATAGAATGGATTAGTCCACCGTCGCGGGGGACCCCGCGCGCGGGGCTCACCAGGGGCGTGGGGTGGCGGCATGCAAGTAGCGCCAGTAGGGAGGTTAATCTATTAAATGAATTTTAGTGTATCAACACTATCAACTAGTTTTAATACAGCCAATACAGGTATCACGCTCAATCAGATTTAATCGTATTTTTGTGTTTATCATCACAACAACAAAATCCGTAGATTAGCCGTTGTGATTTTAAAAATTTTGACTCAAAATGGTCGAGTCATCATCAGTTTCCTTGGCATGAAATACTAAAATATCTGTGATCCACAGACGCTATATATTTTTCGCGGTAACGAAACCATAGCGCGATTCAGCCGTCTGGCACAACGCCATCTATCGAGCACACAGGTAGATTTTTTACATACTCCCACGTAAGTACGAGTACGAATAAAAAGCAAGGGGTAAAATCGCGTATGTGACAGAAAATATTTAAAAAATGAAACTTAAAAATATACTGGAGTATATTTTTAAGTTTTGTAGAAAAAACAAAGTGCCAAACGCTTCGTCGCTTCGTAAAATAAAATATAGCCTATGTTACTCGCACATAAGTAATGTAGCTTTCTAATGGTGAAAGAATTTTTAAAATCGGTTCAGAAGTTTTTGAGTTTATCCATTACAAACAAAAAAACAAAAATTCTAATTTTTCCTCTTTATAATATTAGTGTAGATTGATATTATATTTTGAATGGACTCAAAAGCGGTATTCTGATAACCTAATGTCATAATCATATAATTTGAACTAAACAGTTCGTCGTTGACACATATTTTGACACTTGTTTCAATTTACGATCTCGTTACAAATTCGTTCAATTATCAGATAATTTAGAAGAATACGCTTTTTGTGACGTAAGTATGATACTGACATGATATCGAAACTATATTTACTTAGGAGAATTGGGCCCAGACCTGTGTCCAACCGTTTCACCTTCAAAACATCGACCTTTGAAATAAGCGAGTTTAGAATCACCTTAGAAACTTTGTCGGATTGGTAATTTAACTGCTACCTTTGTTTCTAAAATTTAAGCGCGATATGGTAGACCGGCAGCGGTATGCTCAAAATCAACAGCGTGTAAATCCTGTATATTTCACTCCACTGCTCTAGTAAAGTTTTTAGTGTTCACGTACTAGCGACTGGTATCGTTTTAAGGGTTCCGTACCTAAAAGGTAAACAACGGGCCCCTTCCTATTACGAAGCCTCCGCTGTCTGTCTGTCTGTCTGTCCGTCTGTCTGTCACCAGGCTGTATCTCATAAATCGTGATAGCTAGAAAGCTGAAATTTTCACATATTATGTATTTTGGTTGCCGCTATATACCACAAACACTAAAAATAAAAAAAAATAAATATTAAGGGGGGTCCCATAAAAAAACGTGCTTTTCTTTCTTATTTATTGCTCAAAATTACTAACTGTAACAGGTAGACGCTTTAAATTTTCACAGAATATATAGTTGTATATTACCTTTCAAAATAAATAATTAAATAAAAAAAGTAAATAATAAAGGGAGGCTTTCATACAACAAACGTAATTTTTAAGTAATTTGTTACTCGAAGGCAGCAGGTAGAAACTTAAAAAGTATTTAAGTATACATACAACAGAAACTTAAAAAGTATTTAAGTATACATACAACGAACGGGATTTTCTTGTATAGATGATGGTACGGAGCCCTTCGTGCGCGAGTCCGACTCGCACTTACCCAATTTTTTTTTACTAGGCAGACCACTGGACTGCTACGCGAAGGAGATTTGAACCCGAGACTCTCTAAGTAGCAGAGTTTTCCGTCTAGACGCTACCGCTGCCTTCAGCTTTTCTGTTAAGGGATTTTGAGCTAGAACTTAGAATAGTATCTGAGAGAAAATAATCGCATCATATGGACGTTCCATATGATGCGATTATATGTCAGTACGCAATAGATTTATTTCATACTGTTTTGTACGCAAATACAAAAGTTTATAACTAAAAGCAAGCTTTACCAGGCAACTACAGCAGTAGCTATTCTTTCTGCAAATCAGCATTAATACCACAGTTCTTCTCAGTTTGTCCACGCTGCTAATCTGTATTATTATATTAAATGTTTTGCTTTACTGTCTGACGGACAGACAGCGTAGAGCCAAAACTATTAGGCGCAAGAAGTTCAAATTTGTCATGGACCGTAGGAGCTGAACTAAAAAAGGATTGCCCGAAATTCCCACAGGATCGAGCAGAAATAGTAAATTAAAAAAAATATGCGGGTATTTGGGTACCCTCTTGTCTATGTATGAGCTTTGTACGAGGCAACAAGTGTCATCAACTTGCGAATTATTAATAAACGCCAAAGTTAGTGACGATGAATTTGTTACTCTTAAAAAACTACAGAACAGCTTTTGATGCAACTTTGAAGAAATATAGCTTATACACTAGATTAGAAAATGGGTTAAATTATAAAGTGATAACCGACTCCCACGTGGGCAAAACTGAAGGCAGAAATCTAGTCCTAAATAAATATTGAACACCTCAGGTAGCAATTCATTTGTATTTTTAAGGTCGCTGATTTTTACACATTTTTTCCTTCATACATAAGCTTGGATGATTTACAGGGGTATTATTTGTCGCATTGTTAATTAGGGTTCGGTCGGATCTGTACGTCGTAACCCCAGGGAAACAATTAATAAAATTCTGATGTATAAAAATACGTGAACCTTCTGTTGGCAGAAAGTTATGACCTTAGCTAAGGCCCATATAAAATGTTGTTTATTTTTTATTTGTTTGTCGTAAAGATACGTAAATTGGTAGCACAATACAATTGTATCAAAGAAGTGCCTTGTCATAGTAATTTATGTCGTTGACAACGTTACCAGGGTAAAACTAACTGAATGCACATCACCCTTAATAAGAATTTTGAATTCTGCAAAGATTATATTTTTAAACGATGCGCTTTTGGATATTCTCGAAGTTTCGTGTGGTTTAGTGGGCAAGCGTGTTATAATATTATTAAAACTAGTCTAGAATGCTTTATCACTTGTAATGTTGTTTAGCATTACAGCTGAGCTGCATATTTAATTAAAGCCTATATATTTGCTGCTTTTTCGCGCAAAGCTACTTAATGGGCACTTTTTCCCTACTTACTTCATGTGCTACTTATGTAGCTTATGCATCAAAATAACACATTCTGATTTTTGTCGCGCTAACCAACATACACGCTGGTGAAAACAGTAGCTACTAGCGCTTTATAAAATATAAATGCTAAATGTTAAGAGATTCTCTGTTCAATCGTTCATAATATGTGAACTATTGAACAGAGAATCTCGTGTGTGTGTGTGTGTGTTTTCTGTTTACAAGCTGGTCATTTTTGTCTTGTCAGAGTTCATTCGGGGACCAATCCGCTGAGACGAGGCAGCCAGTCTGTTCAGCATTTGGTTTAATTCTCGCAACGTAGCCATGATAACAATATCGTCCGCGAATCGCAGGTGAGAGATGTGTTTGCCGTTTATATTGATGCCGTGATCTTTCCAGTTCAGCATCCTGAACTGCGCTGGTAAACATTTTTGGTGATATGACATCGCCCTGTCTCATTGAAAGTGCTGGCTAAATATATGTTTGTAATATCGCTCAACTGAAAATCCTTAGCATTTGAACTAAATATGACGTTCAGAAACGTCACACTGTGATCTAAGGCAAAAAATTAGTTTGACTACATTTTTAGTAACATTCAAAGTTATTTACCAACACAGTAAATCCCTCACAGCCAATGTTTTCAATACTTTATTTCCATTAAGCATTCTGTCTGCAGAAACTTTAATAAATATTTGTTGCCACTACCAAGCACTCATTAAGACCAATAAACTGAAAGCGACTAAGCTGCACAATTGTATAAAAAGGATTTTGTCAGCGGATCATTTTAAATTGAAACTAACGATAAATAAATACCATTAACGGCTGGTCCCAATATTTTGATCTATCAATGGGTTTGCTTACTAGAGATTCATATCTATTTGACTCTCCATACAAAATATGTCAAGTATGAATCTCTTGTCAACATATTGGCGCCACGCAATTTTTGCTTATAATAGTAAACGCAGTTTATACTTACGAATATAAAGGGATAATATTTGGGTCATCATCATCATTGTCATCTTAGCGCTGTCTCATGTCTAAGACATTTGTCTTGGAGGCTGGGGTCCGCAGTGCGTATAATCTATAACTCCCTTGGCATGTCACATACAGATACTTCAATTTGATTTATATGTTGTGGTAAGTATTTCGAATTTTCTTTTTCAGTTTATTTTAATCTCTGTACCACTCAGGTAGATAGGAAACATGCTCACGGGATTAAATCCCCTATACAAATTGCGTATGTAACTATTATAAAGATAATAAATAAGCAAATAAAACTAACCCAAACACAAAAACAGCAATAACGGTGACTTCCAGGCTCACCAACGTTAAATAAAATAGTTCACCATGCGTCTTACTGGCACGAAAATACGAAAAATTTGTCATTTAATAAAAAAAAGTTCAGTATTGTTTCACTGATGATTTGCGAAAACTGCCAGCAGAGTCGAGCCAGTTAGCCACTGAAATGTTTTCCTTAATGCTAAAGTTACTTTACACGTTTGTAATAATGCTTATACATTGTAGCTTTGGTAAATTGGTTTGGTTTGGTTTATACTGTTCTTTTTTTTTGGTTGGGCAGTTAGAGAGAAGGAATTGATAGGTTCAGAAACATGTTTATTTCTTGAATTGCTTTATTTCCGTACAACGAGTATGACCGTTACTATGAGTAAATACTGTTGTGAACAAAGAATGCTGTCTTCTAGGACTACGCTGTTCCTTTTGTTTAGGGTAGGTTGCTATACGCAAAGTGCAGAGGCTAAGAACTTTATTGTCTTGCAGGTAGCGTGGCAGACTTAAAACATCAGGCTGAATGGCTGTGTGCGCAATCGATCAGAGAAATGGTAGAGCCAAACTCGTTAGTAATATGCAGTCTGCTACTTTCTAGGACAACGACGGTTAATGAGAAGCGAGAAGCGTCAAGCGCGAAAGCTGACATAATCAAACAGAAGATAGATGTGGTCCAATACGGTAGTAATTTGCCAGTGTTTATCTATACACCAACGAGTACAATGTCCTATTTATGAAGGTTTTACCTACTTACACAGACAATGGTTCACTCAAGCAATGACTACTTTGTCAATAGTGTATCAATAATTAAAATCGGGGAAGTCTAAAATCATGTAATGCCCAACAATCTTCATATTAATAAAAGGCAAATCAATTCAATACAAACACGCTCTAGCGTGTTCTATCTAAGAATAAGGGCTGAAATAATTATGTAAATAATGTCCAGGGTCCGCAGATACCTGTAAGAGCGTGCTTCCGACCTTTTGTGCAAACGAACGGGAGGTTCGTGTGGTCCGATAAAGAGGTATTTACGGCGAATAACTGTGATATAAAACAGTACTAAGCTACAAATTTCAGAATATCATCGAGACCTCCCGTGACATATATACCTGTCTCATTCTCGGCGTTGGTTTTTACCATTTAAAACCACATAAAAAAGAGAGACAGGATGTTCAATTTTCGTATCTCGTTCGTCATAAGAAAAATTTCAACCTGTTTTTTGTGATTTTCCTTTCAATTTTTTCTCATGCTAATATCATGCGTATGAAAAATGTTGGGTGTCTTGTGTATTTTTTGACATAAATTGTCATTTTACTGAGGGTGAATCGATTACTTTAGGACTCATAATGGCGTCTTAATTTACGCGGTGTTCGTGTCAAATGGGAGTCCATTATGCTTTGATCTATACGTATCATTACGTGGCCTTTTTTGCGTTTAGAACAGTTTTTTCTATGCAATTTCCTTTTTATGGTACGTTACAGTACAAATTTTCGCTCACGCAAAATAACATGAATGATAGATTACTGTAATACCATACGTGTGATGAGTTCAATGTGTTTCTTCAACTATAGCTGCATAATATCTTATTTGTTAAAGACAATTTCCGTACCAGGAATAATGTCTGTGTTGCGGAGGTGAAGTTCGCCGCGACACAGAATCATTTAAACAACGGACCATAAAAAACATCCAGACATTTTTTGTCTTTTTCTTTCTTGCATCACTGTGTGTTTTTTTTGTGGACAAAATAAATGCCATTTCATTACAGCAAGTTATGTATAGACCGCAAAAAGTCTTGTAACGTGAAGGAATCGAACTCTCTAACCACTACATCATACGTGCAGTCAATATATTCTATTGACACAGAATTTATTCCTGGTGCGGAAAATACACACGCAAGTGAATGGCGCGTTAAGCTTCGAGTTTGTGTTGTTATCTTGTCTCAGATCAGATGGGGTCGGCGTATTACGGATGCGTAGCTCTATCTCGCCAAAGTGATACACCGAACTAAGGCACAAGGAACATGCGCTGTTTTAAACGGCGGTTTAGCTACTTTCGTGATAGAACCTAGTCTTCACCTCAAAACGCTTCAGCCTTGTGCATCGTTAATAATAATATGATTTTATTACTTTCTTAAATATGGTTTCCAAAATATCTGCACAGGAGACGGAAGTCCATACTAGGAAAATTTTAAAACCTCTAGACGTCAGTGTGAGCATTCGCATATGCTTGCCTACGTGCATATTCGCATGCGTACGCGAGCGATTATGTGTGATATGTGTCTTAATATACTAATATCATAAAACTTATAAAACTTCTGTGTAATGGTAAAGATAAAGAATGTAAAAATAAAAAAGCCGGTATTTACTATTTATTGTGCAACCATACCAAAATAAGTACATAGGACAGACGGTTAGAAGTTTTGCGCTGCGATCTAAAGAATACTTCCCCCCCGTGGGATCTCCACCTTGTCGTGGTGGGGGGAGTAATCGAGTTTTGGACACCGACGGTGAAGCTAAGCGGGATCCCGGGAGTGGAGGCTCCACGTGGGCTTGGGTGAGGCCTGAGTAGGGTGCGTCCCAAGGTGTGGATGCGGGGGACAGTTCTGTCTGCCCCTCGTAGTCGGGCGCGGTCGTGGGTGGAGAGGCGTGTCGGTGTTGCATTGCCGCGCGCCCTATCTCCCGCGACCAAATCGGGGCGCACCATTTGATGCATTGCAGTGAGGCAGCAGAGGAAGAGGAGATGCGGTGTTGTCAGGTTTCCGTCCTCCCTATGCTCTGCGGCCGTTTTAGTGCCTGCGGACAGCGAGCGCTGGGGCTGCTCCCCGTCCGCCAAAAGGCAAGGACCGGCAACCCGTGCGCCTCCCAAGTAGCATAACGAGGCGGGGCCTGCCAACACCAATGGCGGGCCAGTCCCGGGCGGGGTTACGGCAAAGAATGCTATCCGCGAATCGCGTGACCCCGCCACTACACGGGACCCGTAGGAACACCTATAAAAAAAGGCTAATATCTGAAATGGCTGCACCAATTTTAGTGGGCTTTCACAGAAAGATGGAGAACGTTGTAGGTTGCACTGCTCTGGTACTACGTTATTTTTGGTATCTAAACTACAGTCTTGGAACCAAAAATAACGCGGGTGAAGCCGTGGAAAACAGCTCGTTTAAAAGTAAAATTGGAATATCAGTAAAATTAAATAATTTAAAGCTAACAGAAAATTACAATCTAGCAACAGAAATTCGGTCCGTCGTATAATTTGCATAAATTTGAAGAGACTTTTGGATGTTGTATTGCAGATGCTAATTAAACAGTAGCAATTAGCATCTTTATGAACCTAGTAAGTAAGGTGTATGGAATTTTACTCATTGCATTGCTAACACGGTTCCAGTGGTTCCATTACTAAAATAATCTAACACAGATGATAAAAATATGAATACATAGTTATATTACTTGGATATAGATACCAAAACTACTTAGGTACTAATAATGAAAATTAATTGCGTTTGTTTATTACAAATTTTGTAAGCCATCTATTTCACCTTTGATCAATATATATGAGATAACTTGCTGTAAATACTTTCTGTATAATCAAACCGAGCTTACAAAATGTAGAGCTTTTGGCTACAGTTCTAGCTTAAACTTTAATTCGGTACTGAATTCGACGATTAAAATCGGCACTATGACGAACGCCCGGTACTCGGCGAGTACCTGCCTACTTACTTTTATGCGTAGAAGTGCGTATTCACCCTAAGCCGAAATAATCCGGAGATTACCGAAGATTGCCGAACGGAGAGTCCGCAATCTGGCCTGTCATGACGACATTATCTTAATTACCATCGGGCTCGTTTAACCGCACTATTAATGCTCCGATACAATTAGACGTCTTCTGCTAAAAATACAATCATACAAATGGAAAGAACGTGTTTTCGAGGCGCATAATTTGATGTAGAGGTGAAAAAATACACTATTAAAATACACATTTTCAAAAATTGCAATAAAATTAGTGATCGCAACATTCACCTATTAAATATATGTATGCTTACTATAGATATCTATAGTCTTATCTCTACTAATGTAACTAAAGTTTGTTTCGCACTTAGTCCACTAATTCTCGTCCTAGAGGTCGTAAGCCACCGATGGGTCTCGATCAAGTTTAAGGAGCGTCGCTAATAGCTACCAGACTTTATCCGACCAAGGGTCATGAACTACATTATGGAATCGCAAGATAATTCATTCGTAAAAGTACTTTGGTTTGGAAGGCTACGGGTAAAAGTTTTGGATGTAGTTTGTAAATCAATCAATCAGCCTATCGTAGTCCACTGCTGGACATAGGTCTCTCCCAACGCACGCCACAGTACACGGTCCTCAGCCTGCCGCATCCACTCTGTCCCAGCCACCCTTTTCAGGTCGTCGATCCACCTAGCCGGGGGCCGCCCTGCCTTACGCTTACTGAGTTGTGGTCTCCACTCTCCATCAGTCCTTCTACTTATATGGCCAGCCTACTGCCACTTGAGCTTACTAATTCTGTGGGATATGTCGTTAATTTTGGTTCTTTGTCAGATAACTTCGTTGCGAATTTTATCCTTCAAAGAGACGCCAAGCATAGCCCTTTCCATAGCTCGTTGCGTGACTTTAAGTTTGTGGACTAGTACCACTGTGAGTGTTCACGTCTCGGCACCGTACGACATAACAGGTAGGACGCATTGGTTGTAGACTTTGGTCTTCAGGCATTGCGGTAGGGGTGAAGAGAAAACTCGACGTAGCTTGCCAAACGCTGCCCAACCCAACTGGATGCTGCGGTCGATTTCTTTCACGAAGTTGTTTCTACCAAGCTGGACTACTTGCATAAGGTAGACATACTCTTGAACAACTTCGAGCATCAATCCGTCGACATAAACCGGTCCCGCCACAATGTGTTCGTTGAACATAATCTTGGTTTTATCCAAGTTAATGCCGAGACCGACCCGTCGAGAGGCTCCATTTAGGCTGTGCAGCATCTCGCTCAGCTCTTCTAGGCTCTCTGCCAAGATGACGATATCGTCGGCAAACCAAAGGTGGGATATGTACTCGCCATTAATGTTTATGGCCCGTCCAGTCCAGACCAGCGTCTTAAAGACGTCTTCGAGTGCGTTACCAGGGTATATTACATCTGTTGTAATAATACTGGCTTTTTAGTGTTTTTACAAAGTAATTAAAAATTCTTCTTATTCGATGTAACTAGGTTACCACTTACTTCAATAAAAGAACAACTAGATGAAACACATCTTTTATTCTCAAATACAAAAATAAATTACAACAAATCGTTATCAGCACGACATTCTTGTATTTGTTTATATAAAAGAAAAGTAATGTGTTTTTTCATAATAATTCGTTGAAGTGATATTTGTGTGATTATTTTTTTTGGGTACGAAACATAATAGTTTTTCGCATACACTTCTGAGATGGCGAACCCAACTGGAGACACAAATGAGCGAGGTATGCGTAGCTCCTCTATTCCAACGTTCACCCTACATAATAGAGAAGGGTACGTGGAAGTTTAAAATGCGTAATTATCTTATGAATGAGGAGTTGTGGCAAGCTATCAGTGGCTACCCAACAGGGATGAACGTTTCCAATGTCACAAAGATGAGGAGCGATCAGAAGGCACTAACAAAAATTTGTCTTACCCTAGAATCATCTGCAATTACGCATGTCCGAAATGTAACAGTTGAACAGCTGATCCGACCTTGTCCCGTATTTTTTACAAATAAAAATATAAAATAATCAAATAATTAAAGCTTATTACAAGTTAATTACTTAATAAATGTGTTATTTGTAATAATCTATAAAAGTATTAGTGTTTTCTGTGAAAATAAGGTGAGTTTATTGTGATTTCTTTTTTGACAACCAATCTACCGGCTAAATTTGCATTGTCATTTTACAAACAGGTATAACATTGTAACTACTATCTAAAATCGACTTATACGTATAAAATAGTTTTAATTAGTATATTTCCGAATAAAAAGTGCTATCAAGTTCCTAAATAAGCACCTATAAATAGTAAAAATACATAAACATAACCTAAACCTTGTTAGTTGGTTACACAACTTTCAACGAGATCAGCTGTTCTTTCTTACAATAATATTTAGCTTTAAACTCTACTATTACTACGTATTTCAATCTTCTCCTTTACTTTTGAATAAAACTTCCTTTGTACTTGTATTTCTTTCTTTTCACTATGATTATGACTCGTAAAGCTTTGGCTCGCCAGGAAGAGTCTAAACTCCAACTGGCTTTAATTGAATTAAAGACCTCTAAGGAGTTGTGTAACAAACTGATAGTGGAAAGAGAAGATAACGAGAAAGAAATGTTGAACTTACTGGAAAAAAATAAGATATTAAAATGTGAAATGGCCCAGCTACATACTCAATTCTCTGATGCCATGAGTGCTCGGGATGGACTCCAGCTCATTGTGGACGGGTTTGCCGAGTGTAGCTTGCAGTATGAACAAGCACTTGACCGTATACAGTTCTTAGACAAACAGTTACACGAGGCAAACAGTAGAATAACTCATCTAGAATTCACCCAAGATCAAATCACTACAACGGCAAATCAAAGTCTGTTCGATGAGCTGGTGGTTCATGCTCCAAGCATGATTACTGATATAAACCATTCTAAAGCATCATTTCCAAATAGTCTCTCAGTGTGCAAAGAATCAAATAATTCAATAAAATTGATTAGGGGTAGTAGGAATAGAATTAAGAAATATGTCAAAATAAACAAATTCATAAAAAAGACCCAAAAATTAGTACACAGACAAAAATTTTTCATAAAAAATGTTAAGTTAAATAGGGAAAGATTACTTGCTCTTGAAAAATTAAAAATATACACACAGAAATATCACCAAAATAATTTGAAACATAAATTAGAAATAAATAATTTGCAGGTAGAATTAAATAATCTTAGTGACAAATTAGTATCAATGACAAATAAATATAAAAGCTCTGAACTACAAATGAAAGAGTACATATTGGCAATGAATGAGTTGGTGGCATCAAATAGTAACAAATGCTCAATACCATTGAACAATGACATCCCGTTCAACAACCAACACTCGCCAGCTTGCTCATTGTCAACATGTGACCCGGTTTTGCCAAATAGTTCTTTAAACAATACAAATGCAAATATTAAACACACTCTAAATAAATTAAAAAATAACACACTAGACAGTAAAACTATATTACAAAATAAAAATAAAGTGATAATATTTAGTGACGAGATTGGAAAAGGTATGGGTCAGTTGTTGGCGAACACATATAGTGATGGGTTAGTGATGAACTACTGTTTGCCTGGGTTAAGTTCCATTGCTATTTTAGATAAAATTATAAACTTCAATTTTGACCAGGATACAACTTTATTGATCCTACTTGGTAAAAGAGGATCTTTAAATAAAAGACTTTTATTCTATTATTACAGTAAATTATGTGAATTAAATTTAAATCAAATTATTATGCTCACTTTACCTTTCAGTAAAGGGTTGCCACAGAAAGAAAATAATATTAGACATAGTCTTAATATAAATTTGTGTAGTTGGTCATACAATAACGATCAATTTCATGTTTTTGACTCTAACAATTATGTTAGTAAAGCTTTACATTTGACGCAAGATACTTGTTATCTGAATTCTTATTATAAAAGACAACTAGCTGAGTCGCTAGCATTTTGTATTGACATTTCAGCCAAGAATTTGGCTAATAAACGTGTTGCCCCTATACAGCAACAAAATGACATTTATAATGATTCAGCCAGTATTTTGGCTACACAGTCTGACATTTCTATTAATTTAAATTAAATAATTCGACAATAGAGAATACCTCTTGCAATGACACTTTCGTTAATAATGGGCTGGTATGTACGAATAAGCCCAATCCAACTAATATTTCATTTAGAAATTCACAAGTATTAAAACTGGTACATCAAAATATACAAGGTATGTCAAATAAAGATTTAGAAGTGGAGTTGTTCATGAACGGTGAATGCGTCGATATTTTGTGTATAACAGAACATTGGCTTAAAGATCACCAGTTCATGTGCAATTTTAATAACCATCTAGTTGGTAGTTCGTTCAGTAGACAAAATGCAATACATGGTGGATCATTGATTTTAGTTAACAAGCTGCTTAAATTTAAGAATCGTAGTGACATTGTTAGTTTCTCTGTTGAACGGACAGTTGAAATAGCCTGTGTGGAGTTGGACCAACTTCTTGTTTTGAGTGTGTATAGGCCACCATCATCCTGCTATGATAACTTTGAAAGTGTCATGGATGATGTGTTACGGAAGCTATGCCAACAAAATAAATCTATAATAGTAGGTGGCGATTTTAATATTAATTTACTAGAAGATTCCCTGAATTGCCACAAAATTAAGAATTTGTTCAAGTCATATAATCTTGCATGCTTATTTTTGGAACCCACCAGGATAACTTCCACGACATCTACTTGTATAGACAACATATTTACAGATATTGTACCAGTTAGAAAGCAAATAATTAACAAATTAACATCAGATCATTGTGGACAATCTATAACATTTGCTATGCAGTCTAAAAAAGTAGGTAGAAAGGAACTGAGTGTGGTGCCAAAAACTTTGCGTCGTCTGGAGGGACTTAAGGATAAACTCACAAGTACATTACCATACTTATGCTATAACAACGATCCTAATAAGTTGTACAATTCTTTCTTTGACATGTACTGTACTATATTCAATTCTATCTTTGTCCCTAAGAGGATCTCAGTTGCTGGTACTACATCCTTCAGTGAATAGGCAACCACTGGAATTTATAAAAGTAGAAATAAGCTTTACGAATTATATGAACAGAAAGTAATTAATAAAAATGATGAACAATTTTGTCAATATGTAAGAAATTATTCCAAGTTATTTAAAAAGATTTGTCGTGAAGCTAAGACACTTTATTTAAAATCAAAAATTAAAAACAGTGACAATAAAATAAAAGCAACGTGGGATATTATAAACAATGAGACTGGAAGGGTCAAGATTAAAAGTAACGATTACACTCTTCAATTAAATAAAAAGATATTAAAGTCAGATTTTGAGGTTGCCACAGCATTTGAAAATTTCTTCACAGACATTCCAGTCTCAACCACTAAATCCCTCAACTCGTCCCCTATTGACGCCGAATCTCTATTGAAACAAAATGTCAATAGGTGTAACATTGAATTTAGTTTTAGTTATGTCACTGACAGAGATATTGTAAAAACTTTTAATAGTCTTAATTTGAAGAAGACTAGTGATCTTTGGGGCAATTCTGTTGTGATTACGAAATCCATAATCAACACAGTAGCACCTGAACTGGCAATGATTTTCAATAGATGCATTGACTGTGGTGTGTTTCCTGATCAAATGAAAAGTAGTAAAGTAATTCCGTTATTTAAATCAGGTAGCACATCTGACCCCACAAATTATAGGCCAATATCTGTGCTACCCACGTTTAGTAAAATTTTTGAAAAATTAATTCTAGGTCAGCTTCAAATTCATTTTAATAACAATAAGCTGTTACATGAAAAACAATTTGGTTTTACTAGGGGTCGCTCAACTACCGATGCTGGAGTTGAGCTTTTAGATAGTATTTTTGATGCCTGGGAGGAGTCGCATGATGCTCTGGGAGTCTTTTGTGACTTATCAAAGGCTTTTGATTGCGTTTTTCATGAAACATTGATCAGGAAATTACATTACTATGGAGTTAAGAACACTGCTTTGGATCTCCTAACATCATATCTGAGTAATAGGATACAGAGAGTTGAGGTAAATGGAAAAGTTTCTATGGGTTCAGTAGTCACAATGGGAGTGCCGCAAGGTTCAATTCTTGGTCCATTCCTTTTCCTTGTATATATTAATGATTTGCCATACATTATGCAAAATAATGAAGAGATAGTGTTATTTGCTGATGATACATCACTTATTTTTAAACTTAGACGACAGCAATCAAATAATGACGATGTAAATAACGCTCTCTCTAAAGTAGTTCAATGGTTTACTGCTAACAATTTACTGTTAAATGAAAAAAAAACAAAATGTATACGATTTTCAAGACCGAATGTAAAACAAGTTAAACCTAACATATGTTTGAATGGAGAAGAGTTGGATCTTATAGATAACACCGTATTCTTAGGCATAACCTTAGGTTCTAGGCTACAGTGGGGCCCACATATAGGTCAGTTGTCGAATAGACTTAGCTCTGCAGCGTACGCGGTTTATAAAATTCGTCAGTTAACTGATATAGATACGGCCAGATTAGTATATTTTAGTTATTTCCACAGCATAATGTCATATGGCATTTTATTATGGGGCAACGCAGCTGACATTCAAACTGTGTTTGTACTGCAGAAGCGGGCTATTCGTGCAATCTACAGTCTTGGTTCAAGGCATTCACTGAGGGAAAAATTTAAAGAAATTAAGATAATGACTGTCGCATCTCAATACATTTATGAGAACTTGTTATATGTCAGGAAAAATATAAATATGTTTTCCAAATTCAGCGACATTCATAAATTAAACACACGAAATAAAAATAAACTTGTTCTACCTTCAACTAGACTACAAAAAATAAGTAACTCCTACAAGTGTCAAAGCATACGTTTTTACAACAAAATTCCAGGCAATATTCAGGAACTAAGTATTAATAAATTCAAAGTATTTATTAAACAGAGCTTGTGTTCAAAAGCTTATTACACAGTTAAAGATTATTTAGCAGACAAAAATGCCTGGAATTGAGTTAAAAAATTATGAATTTTGACATTTTGAAATTAGTGACAAGATATTTTTATTTACATTTGTAATACTTATATTTTTACATTTTGACATTTTTAATTTGACATTTGTAATTTTATTTATTTTGTTTTGACATTGTTATTTTATTTATTTTCTTTTGACATTTAAAATTACTTAAGTAATATATTATTATTTTTAAACTGACATTCAATAATATTTTCTGACATTTTAAATATATGACATTTTATTGTTTAAATTTTTACTATTTTTAAAATTACTTAAGTAATATATTATTATTCCTGAATTGACATTCAATAATATTTTTTGACATTTTAAATATAATATGACATTTTATTGTTAAAATTTTATTATTTTTACATATTGTTTGCAACATGTATTTTACTATGTATTAGCTTGTAAAGTTGTGAGTATGATGTGGGCATTATTAAACATATAAACAAATAGTTGTGGCAACCTGTCTGATGGCTTAGGCTGACATGCTTATGCATACACCTTCTGATGGCGTGGAGGCATAGTGATACAGATCGTGCTGGCTCCCTCAATCAAGGTTGAGCCGTACGATTGCTGTTGAATGCGGGCCATCAGTGGGCCGAGTCAGTCAAAAGCGTCAGATGATTTCCTGCATTGTACTTGCATACTAAACCCTTTTTTTTGTCTGGACTTTAAAAGATGAAGAAAATACTAAACAAAATGAAGTGACAAAAAAAAATGACTCTGAGTTTGTTTCGGCCTTTCTTCTCAAGAAGTCATTTAGCTAGGAAAAGCCGGCATCATCTAGAATAGGGTTTTGACATGTATAAGTGTTGTAAACAACCAAAATGCAGAAATAAATATGTTGTTTATGTCTTTAACTACTGCAGCGGAAGCATGGAAAGCTCTACAAAATGCTTATGAGGACAAAGGTATGGGTAGGCGTTTATATTTAGAACGAAAATTATACAGATTGAGACTTGAAGATTTTGATAATAATATTGAGCCGTATATCAATGCTGTTATTTCCACTGCTCAAGATTTGGCGGATATAGACAAAGTAATTGATGATACGTCCATTGCTGCTATTCTATTGGATGTGATTATGTCTCTTGACATATATAATAGTAATGTAAACGTTACAACCGAACTGGTAAAGTCCAAATTACTGAACGAAATGTCCAAGGAAAGCTCGATAAAACTGAAAACAGCTATGAAGTCAAAAGTTGATGCCACTTCTGTTGAGTCAAAGGCAAAGAAAATTGTGTGCTATGGTTGTGGAGCACCCGGTCACAAGAGACCAAACTGTCCTTTGAAGAAAAAGAAGGTCATGAAAAGGAAGAATCCCTCTAATAAGGACTCGACCTCTGTGTCTGCTTTAGGAGCAACAAATAATTATGACATAGATAAATGGTACATTGATTCAGGTGCGACCAAACACATGACTTCAAGACGAGATTGGTTTGTAGACATAAAACCTATTGATAATAAGGTAACAGTTGCAAACGGGACTAAGACTGACGCTGAAGGCATCGGTAAAATATCTATAAATACCAAAAGCAACGTCAATACAATTAATGATGTTATGTATGTACCTAACTTGGAAACAAATCTTTTATCTGTAAAGACAGCAGTTGAAAAAGGTTTTACTGTAATGTTTAATAAGTCGGGTTGAAATTTATTTAATTCAAAAACCTTCTCCTTTAGAGGTGATGCGGTTCTGCATGGCTCGGCCAGTGGTGGATTGTACATAGTTGATTGTGACGTAAATATTTCCAAATTTAGAGCCTATGACGTGCACTCTGATTCATTTTCTAAGTATTAGGTATGGCATAAGCGTTTAGGTCATTTATGTTGCGTTGGTATGAATCTGCTGAAAAATAATAATAAGGTTATTGATCTTAAAGATGTGGATAAAAATCCATGTGTTGCTTGTGTTCAAGCGAAACAAGCTCGAAGACCGTTTAAGCCGACTACTTATAAAAGAGCAACTTCAATATTAGAACTGATCTACTCTGACCTTTGTGGACCAATGTCAGTTAGCTCTTTTCAGGGTAATAAATACTTTTAAGTTTTTATAGACAATTTTTGAGAACTATATTTGTATATTTTATTTCTTCAAAGACAGAGGTAAAGGATAGATTTTGTCACTTCCAGTCTATGGTTGAAAGACAAACTGGGGCTCAAATTAAAACCATAAGGACGGATAATGGAAAGGAATTCGTAAATAGTGAAAATAGTGAATTCTCAAGTTATCTTAGATCTTGTGACATAAAGCATCAAACTACGGTACCATATAGTCCTCAGCAAAATGGTGTTGCCGAGCGTACTAATCGCTCAATTGTAGAAAAGGCTCGCTCTCTTATAGCTGAAAGCGAACTTTCTAAAGTTTTTTGGGAAGATGCTGTTCGAACGGCTATATACCTAAAGAATAGATGCCCACACCGTGCCTTAAATAATAAAACTCCCTACGAGTTGTGGAATAGTTGCAAACCAGACCTACACTGGCGAGCAAATAAATCGACTCACTTCATACTTTCACACTCAAACCGTTCTAATTTTAAAATTAAGACCTAAATCTTAATTTAGGTCTTAAATTCTTTAAGTTCTAGATGTTAGCTTTAAAAAAATAACAATTACTACAGTGTTAACTTTTAGACATTGTCACAACAGTCGAGGAACAGTAACTGTATGATTTCGTACTCGTTAACTCAGTTAGCATTGCGTGACCTTAGGGCGTATAAAAGGTGACGTAACCCTTTACCCTTGTTGACCGTGAAACGTCAACAGGTACACATCTCGTCAATCTCCAAGCAAGAAAATTTCTCGGAAATGGATACAACAGCGGAAGTAGCGGCTCAAGCAGTTATCCTATTGCAACAGGGCCTGAGTCAACGTTAAGTGGCTCGTACTTTGCAGATGAGCCAGTCAGCGGTATCAAGAATATACCGAAGGCACCGGGAGACTAGTGGCTTTCACCGACGAAGAGGTTCCGGTAGAAATCGGTCCACTTCGGAGGCAGACGATCGCTTTATCGTCCGTACTTCGCTGAGGAATCGTTCTCTCACTGGGGTCCAAGTTCAACGAGAGCTCCAAGAAACACGTGGGGTAGCTGTAAGTTCTTGGACAGTGAGAAGAAGACTCAAGGCCCCAAATTGACTGCAGGTCATCGAGCAGCCCGGCTACGTTTTGCAAGAGAACACGTCGATTGGACTGAGGAACAATGGCGCTCTGTTCTCTTCTCGGATGAAAGCAGAGTATGCCTACATGGTAGCGAAAGAAGAGAAAGGGTGAACAGAAGGCAAAGCAGAAACTGTTGCGTACGGAGGAGGTTCCTGCAGTGTGTGGGCTGGCATATCAATGGAAGCAAAAACTGAACGAGTTTTCATTTAAACTGGACGCCTTGTGGGGGGGTTGACCGCACATCGGTATATTGAAGATATCTTGGAAGACCACGTCATCCCATACGCTGGTTTTATTGGAGAAAACTTCATCCTGATGCAGGATAATGCCCGTCCACACAGCGCAAATGTCGTGCGGCAGTACCTACGAGAAGTGGGTATCGCTGTTATGGACTGGCCAGCTCGTAGTCCGGACTTGAATCCTATTGAACATTTATGGGATACCTAAAGAGAAGAATCCGGGCTAGAGATCCTGCATCAGGTACAAGAGCTGACCTGCAAGCGGCTCTGACCGAGGAATGGGAGGGGATACCACAAGACAGAGTGAAGCACCTCATTGGGTCAATGAGGAACCGTTTAGAAGCTGTCATCAGAGCAAGAGGGGGTAACATTCATTATTAAAGTGGTAATCATTATGTAATAAAGTTTATTTAAAATGTTATGATGTCTTTTATTTTAAATTTTTTACCCTTAATTTTTCAAGTTTTTGTACTGGCAAAGTTTAAAAACATTTATTGTTCAAGAAAATGAGTACAATTTAAGAGAATTTGTACTCATTTTAAAGTCAACATCTAGAACTTAAAGAATTTAAGACCTAAGTTAAGATTTAGGTCTTAATTTTAAAACTAGAGCAATTTGAGTGCGAAAATATGAAGTGAGTCGATTTTTTTGCTCGCCAGTGTAGGTAATATCAGAATTTTTGGGTGTAGAGCTCTTATACATATAGCTTCTTGTCACCGTAAGAAATTGGATCTTGAGGTTGATGAAGCTGTATTTGTAGGCTACACAGAAGACCCTAATACGTATCTTTTTAGAAAATCATCTTGTCCTAGAATCTTACAAAAGTCTAGAGACGTAACATTTTTTGAAGATTGTTTTTCTAGTTTAAATAATAGAAATGTCAACAATACTAAGCCTTCTACTGAACCTTTAGTACTGTCTAATAGTCTGCCTATACCGGAAGAAAATAGTACAGTTCAAGAGTCTTTTGATCAATTTCCAGTGGTCACTGTTGAACCAGCTCCAGGCCATACTGTTGTCACTGAAGATCAGACTGCTGAAGCTGATCAATTCTTTGAAGCAATTGAGGAAGAAGTAGTTTCTACTAGTCAAAATGATGGACATAGATATCCATCACGAGATCGAAAACCTCCTAATTATTTCTCATACCAAGTGTCTAGTCAAGTGTCTGATGAGTCTAGAACTTATAATGAGGCTATATTGGCTGATGATGTTGATAAGTGGCAGATGGCAATGACAAATGAATATTATTCATTGATCAAGCTGAAGACATGGAAATTGGTTGACAAAGAAAACAAGAAAGTGATAGCATGTAAATGGGTTTATAAGTTAAAGAAAGATCCAGCAGGAAATATTGTAAAGTACAAAGCAAGATTAGTTGCTAAGGGATTCACCCAGACGCCAGGTGTAGACTATTTTGAGACATTTTCTCCTGTCGTGCGGCACTCCTCTTTACGTACTCTACTGGTTCTCGCAGCTGAATTGGGTTTGAAGATGAGTCACTTGGACGTTGACACTGCATTTTTAACCCTAGAATACTAATCATCGTCTGAGAGGCCACGTTCGGTTAATTTTTTAAGAATATTTTTAAATTAATATGTCTATGTATTGCGGGGTGCGTTTGCGCCAATACAGTGCACCCCGTGACGCAGTGGAGAGTGGTCACGGGTTCAGCGGGGAATATGCAGGTATCGAGTTATTGACCTCACGGTCGCCTGGGAGGCGATCATTAGTATTAAATGTAAGTTTTTTACCAATCCCGTTTCTTCGTTTTGTGCAATTATCTCTTTATTTATTTGTTTGATAAAGCTGAGAATTGGTTATTTTGTTTCATAGATGAATCTCGATGAGAACCAGATAAAAAATATTTGGAAAACGAAGAATCGGACAGTGAAACTGAAGATTACGTTGAGAATTACGATTCAGGTGACAGTGTGGCTGATCCTTCGTGCCAGCTTGAATATGATCTTCCATATATTACTCCAAACAATCTGGATTTACCTACTCGAACATCTCAAATACAAGCAAGCACAAGCGCCGAGTTAGAAGTCGCTCTACAAACCCAATCTCGATCCAACCTGCTGTAACTTTGATAGAAAAATAATGTCTGATTTTAATTTACTGTCAAGCCAAATATGTTATAATTACAATGGTAATTTTACTTTTATGTGATATAACATTTCAAAAATACTTAATTTGGATACTAAATTAGTGGCTATATGTGACTTTTTATTTTTTATTATTATTTTTCTATAGACTGTTCAAACAAGGGTTACGTTAGACTTAAGGTTGATTTTAAGACTGAAATTATAATTTTAAAGAAAATGTGCCATTGCATTTAAAGAAACAAGGTCTTTCTTCATTATTTTGCTAAATTTAAAACAATTTTTAATAAAAAGACTTTCTAAAATCTTGTACCTTATATAAAGTAGCCTCCCGAGCGATCATTAGTATTAAGCGGTAAAAAATAAGATTAGTACTCTAGGGTTAAATGGTGATCTGCTAGAGAAAGTCTACATGGAGCAACCTCAAGGTTTTAAAGTAAAGGGTATGGAGAACAAAGTGTGTCTCTCACAAAAATCCCTGTATGGACTTAAACAAACTCCACGTGCCTGGAACATAAAGTTAGATGTAACTTTATCGTCTTTTGGTTTTGTGGAAACTCCATCTGAACCATGTGTGTATACCAATCTTTTTGGAAAAGAATTGGTTATAGTTGCAGTCTTTGTCGATGACATAATTCTTTTTTATAGAAAAGACAAGACGTGTGACATTGTCAAAAATGACTTGAAAAAATTTTTTTCAATAAAAGATTTGGGCTATTTAAGCTAATATTTTGGTTTAAATATAACCAGGAAAAATGATGAAATAAAAGTACATCAGAAAATTTATATAAATAATGTTTTACAAAAGTTTTGAATGGAGAATTGTAAAACTTGTACAACTCCAATATCTGAAAAACTAGAGGTCAGTACCAGCACTGATAGTGATCATAATCTAGAAGTATATCCTTATCAAGAATTAATTGGTTGTCTCAAGTTCCTGAGTGTTAATACTCGTCCAGACATCGCATACGCGACTAGTTACCTGAGTCAGTTCAATACTCAGTACAACAAGACTCATTGGTTAGCCGCGAAGAGAGTATTACAATATCTAAAAGGCACTTTAGATTATTTTTGTTATAGAAAATCAGATATGCCACTTGTAGGATTTTGCGATTGGGTAAACTGTGATTTAGATCGCCGTTCTTATACGGGTTACTGTTTTAAATTAGCAGGCAGCCCGGTTTCATGGGCTTCAAGGAAGCAGCAAACCGTAGCTTTGTCCTCAGCGGAAGCCGAGTATATGGCAATAACTGAAGCTACGAAGGAAGTGATTTATTTAAGGAGATTTATCACTGAATTAATTTCAGATCCTATGGTAAGGCAAAAGTTATTACCTAATACCATAACTGTTTACTACTACTCTAATACCATAACTGTTTGAACTGATAGTCAGAGTGCACATAGTTTGGCTTTAAATTCGGTACACCACCATAGGACGAAACATATAGATACCAAATATCACTTTATTAGAGAAAAGATTAGTGATAATTCGGTAAACTTAAAATATATCAAATCAAGTGATATGCTGACATCTTAACTAAACGATTGCAGCGTGTGGCACATGGTAGATGTAGTATACATCATCATTATTTTGGTTTAAATATAACCAGGAAAAATGATGAAATAAAAGTACATCAGAAAAGTTATATAACTTTGTCCTCAGCGGAAGCCGAGTATATGGCAATAACTGAAGCTACGAAGGAAGCGATTTATTTAAGGAGATTTATCACTGAATTAATTTCACATCCTATGGTAAGGCAAAATATATTACCTAATACCATAATGTTTGTACTGATAGTCGGAGTGCACAGAGTTTGGCTTTAAATCCGGTACACCACCATAGGACGAAACATATAGATACCAAATATCACTTTATTAGAGAAAAGATTAGTGATAATTCGGTAAACTTAAAATATATCAAATCAAGTGATATGCCCGCTGACATCTTAACTAAACGATTGCAGCGTGTGGCACATGGTAGATGAGTACTAGGCTTAGGTTTAGTGTAATTAATATATTTTACACGTTTACTTTGGTACTTAGTATACATTTTCATACTGTTTTTTCTTTTAATTGATATATTTTGAGTCCATTTTTATGTTTTATTTATTCTAGAGAATTTTGATTAAGGGAGTGTGTTGTAATAATACTGGCTTTATAGTGTTTTTATAAAGTATTCAAAATTCTTCTTATTCGATGTTGTTGAAGGTTTAATATCTACACAGTAGGTATGTATTAGCACTGGCCATGTATCGTACTGGCCATCTGTCTTTTATTGTCACTAGACATATAGACATGTATTTTAAATTGTGGGTCTATTAAATCTTACAATCACTACGGTTTGGACTAAGATATAATTATATTATGACAAAATGACAATACAATGTGACACAATTATAAAATAAGGTCTGGTACTTTACGGTAGAACGAGACCGAACAGTTCACTGCATAATTATAGTGGCGTCTCTTTCACGCGTAAACTGTAGTAATTATTTTCGACAAAAAAGGTAAAATAAATATAAATAAAAAGCTATTTCACTAAGTCAATTTCAATGGTTTTTTCTAATAGTCATAAAATTCTACTTGTGATAAATTGTTATTTTAATGCAAATATTGATATATATAACATGCCAGACTAAAAAACTTAAGAGCTTTTTAATAATTAATCTTATAAAAAATATAAAAAGATTATTTAAATACAAAGTTTATTGAAAGAAGTAAATAAAATTATCCTTTTTGATGACTTAGTCTATTGCTGGGTCAAAGTCAAAGACAAAATGTTTTATTCATTTGGGTCACAATGTGACGCTTATGAACGTCAAATAATAAATACATAAAATAATCACTTAAACACTCTACATTTACATTTACTGCCACGTTCGCGAAGCAAGGGCGTAGAACCATGAGAAAGAACAGGCAATAAAACTCACGGTCACTCTTTTTCATCGCCAGCTTTTGCATAATACACATAATTTACATTTTGTAAGGTGCTGCAACTGTTACACCTTCTATATCACTTGTATATATTTACTGTACATAATAATAGTCAAGCATTATTCTTAATTTTAATTTTGATGTTCATTTAGTTAGCATCCTCAGAATAGACATGGTGAAACAGGAGCATCCACTTACATTATATATACCTAATAAACAGGTAATCCGCGAATGTGATCAGAACCATGATGGAAATGATGCAGTTAAATATTAAAATGTAATACCGTCCCACAAGACCGTCATCGACCAGTTGCCACTCGTATCTGGGAATACGTCGTTTTATTTCAGATGTAACTAGGTTACCACTTACTTCAATAAAATAGATGAGATTAGATTAGATTAGATAAATCTTTATTGTACACCACATAACGAAAACATACATAGTATGAGCACAAACAAGAAATGCACTATTGGCGACCTTATCGCATACAACAATTTCTTCCAGGCAATCATTAGGAATGGACTCATGACTGTAGAAGGAGCCAAAAGTACTTGATGGTGTAGTTTTGAAATTATTGATAAATATATTTTTAGCATACTATACATAAAATAAATACCTAGTAAATAGGTACGTTGACATACATATTATATAATATATTATATGTTTGAAATAGAATTAGTTTTTATTATAAGTCAAATCGATTATATCGATTAAGTAACATTTTGTTTAGTCTATTGAAAATTTCTGACAATGGTCACACTGAACTGTCATTCACTTCCTGTTCTGAAAAAGTTGCTTGGAAGACACGAATTTCTTGCGCCCACGCAGTATTATAAATTTGTATTTTTGCGTGTTGGAATTATATTGATCGCTTTTTGGAAAGCTCGTCCTAGTAGCTTCGCAAATTGTTTTGTGTTTTGTGATAAAAGATAAACTTATGACATATTGAACATTTGTGAAAAGTTTTGTGAACCGCAAACGTGCATCGTGGTCTGGAGAAGGACTTCGCCGAATTGTACACTGATATCTATTCGATTCTCTTGTTATTTTGGCCAAAATTATGAGTTAATCCTATAGGTCCACTTCAAGAACATCACCAGGAGATATAAGGTAAAATTTTCATGTACCTACTCAATACTTTACTCACTGTGCAACGCAGTGCATTGTGTCTGGATATATATCGTGGTTAGGTAGATGTATTACACCTTCCACTGCAACTCTGTCCTGAAAATCCCTACCTGTCTACGGTAATTCTAGACATAATTTTTGGTAGCAGAGCGTGGTTAACTGTGCCTATATTGTAAACTTGTATCTGAGCTAAGCATCTCATTTGTTAACAGGTTAACAGTGTTGTAGTGTTCTCAGGTCAGTATTGTCTAAAATACAAAATATTTAATTGTAAAAGTTGACCTAGATAATTTGAAACACATTGTCACACATAACCTCAATCAGTAATTGTTTGATTTAAATTGTTGAAATCTAGCATAGATTTGTTGCTGTTACTATTAATAAGTCACTTTGATTGGATACATATCAGTTATATGTATCAATTGATTTAGTTTATTGCATATATAGATATATTAAGTTTCAATCATTACTTATAACAACCAAACTTTTGATAAACCTTTGTTTGTTATAATATATAGATAATATTGCTAGGTAACACATATTCTGTGCTAACTTACTATTGTATATCTCAAATAACACAGCCAGTCTGTCTGTTGCAAATAATTCATTAATTAATTTGAAGTTCAACTTTTAATTTGTTATAAGTTACAACTTTTGATAACTTTTGTGTTTGTTTCAATATATTGAAACTATTAATTTTGTTGGACAGTAGATACCTGTCTTGCAGTAAACAGGCTAATATTTTGTTGGTTTCAAAGAATTAAGAAAATTAAGTTTTGATTGTTAATTTTATTTAACGCTTGTCCAGGCTCTTTTGAATTTTGATTATGTCAGCTATCAAGGACTTGCGTGCGGCTGCTGGTGCTATTGCATTAGATTTGCACTGGTTTGCCTCGGCCAGTGCTTTAGTGAACCGGCCTGATCGCCAGCAGGCCTTACTTCAAAGGTACGAGCGGATCGATGAACGCCTGGCAAGTGTGGAACAGCAGTTCCGCACTTTCAGCGCTTGCTGTCTCGAAGTGTCAGTCACTGATTTCACTGCTGACCAGCGAAATAAGGTCAGCGAAAACTATGCCCAGGTCTTAGACCTGTATGATGCTGTCTCCAGTACTGCGAGACAACTAGTTGCCGATAGGGAAGGGCAACCCGGCCTGAAGCAGGAGCTTCCTAGGTCAGCACCTTGGCTGGTGAGTAGGCTCCCTACTTTGGACCTCCCCCATTTTGATGGCTGCCTAGGAAGCTACCTGGGCTTCATTAATTTGTTCGACAGCCTAGTCAATGACACGGTTGACCTTCAGCCAGCACAAAAATTGGCATATTTAATGTCGGTTCTGGATGGGGAGGCTAAGGGCCTCATCCAGCATCTGCCCGTGTCTGACGAGGCGTACCAGACGGCTCGGGACCTAATTACCCGTAGGTACCATAACAAGCGTGGCCTCGCCGACACGCACATCGAGCAGATTTTGGGTTTGCCGACGCTCACCCGGGTCTCTGGGTTGCGCACCCAACTTTTGAACCCGCTTTTGGTGGCCATCAACGCACTTAAGTGCCTTGACCTGCCCGTGGACCAATGGTCCTATCTATTGGTGCACATTGTGCTGAAAAAGCTGCCTGCCGACCTGAGGTCGCGTTTTGAACAGGGCTTTGGTGGGGATAGCGCGACCCATCTGCCCCCCTTTGCTGACCTGGAGAAGTTCCTGGAGGATGATTGCCGGGTCTTGGACAACTCCGGTGGTGACACGCCGGCTAAGTCGCAGCCGCCCAAGGTCAAGGAGCAGGCTCGCGTTCACACCCGACCCAATGTTGACCGGCGCCATCCAGCCCAGCGGAGTGCTCCTACTGCAAGGTCACGGGGCACAGAACGGCCAGTTGTAGGGCTTTCTTGGACCGATTCACAAGTTAAGCGAGTTCGTCACCGTCTGGTTTATAGATGGGTGACCGGCCACAAAAAGTCACACCCTCCGTGCCTCGGAGGAATAAGTATCGTCAATCGTTACGAGGAATTAGTACCCGCGAACATCCTGACTCTAGTCTAAACCATAGAATATGGCTATCCCATAGGGTTGAGGTCAGACGGCAGTCGCTCTGTGGAAATGGTAATATTCTGTCAAATCTGGTTAGACTAGAAAGCGGAGCCCGGGCTCCAACGCGAAGGCCTAGATGCAACTGGCATAACGCTCGGACCATGGTGATGATTTGGCATAATTATTATACAGCATAAATGGAGCCAAATAGTATACAAGAAACGGAAAATATCGGACATAAATAGTATTTCAATTATCAAGTAGAAATAGGATCATTATAGTGCTGGTAAGAATGTATAAAATGGTTATATCATTTATTATTATTATTACACGGAGCAAGTACTGAAGTAACTTGTCCCTGGAACCACATAATGATAATTGTCACGTCTGGATTAAAATTAGAACGCACGTATGGCATATAATTCGGAGCCAAAATGTTGAGGTCGGTCTGAGATATATGGCCGTTACGGATCCAGTTTTGTTCGGAACTTCAGCCAAATTCATCACGAATACATCAAAATTTTATTGAATATGTTTGGCAACGTCTTGCCATGAATAGCAAAATTGAGAAAAAATCTAAAATATATTCCATAGAGCAAATGTTATTCGAGTGCAAAGGTGGATCAACTAAGGAACGGCAATACCGCGTGATCAACCAAGTCCGCAAACAGTCGTTTATATATACATATACAAATATATATAAATATAATTATATATAATTATAATAAGATACATAATATTATAATTCTAATAAAAAGTTATGGACAATAATGCAATCATCTTGACAAATAGTGCTGTTTTGACATATTTTTAAAGATGTTCAGTGATTTTGCTCGTCTAATCTCAACTGGCAGCGCATTCCACAAACGTACAGCCTGAACTGAAAAGGATTTATCAAAGAAGTTTGTGGAATGCGTTGGCATCTGCAATCGCAGATCCTCTGACGACCTCAGGCACCTTGTATGTATGTCATGAAGGAACTTGAATCGTTCTTTGAGATACACGGGAGTGTTAGGATTAAACAATACATTATATAGTAATATTAGAATATGAGTATTCCTGCGAAAGCGAATTGGGAGCCACTTGAGCCTGCTACGAAATTCAGATACATGATCATATTTGCGTAAACCAAATATAAATCTAATACAAAATTTTTGGAGACGCTCAAGTTTATCAAGATATCATAACAACTAGATGAAACACATCTTTTATTCTCAAATACAAAAATAAATTACAACAACATCCCCCTGACTCACCCCTCTTCGCAACTTTATGGAGCTCGTTTGACTGTCCTGGAGCTGGACCATCATAGTGGCTGTGTCATACAAACATCTCAACGCCTCGATGTAGCGCCCATCAATGCGACACTGCAGAGCATCCAGAATCGCCCAGGTTTCGATGGAGTCCAAGGCTTTCTCGTACATGGCTGGAAATTGTCGAGTTTTCTGGCGAGGCGGTTTGTTAGGACTCTCGAGAACAACTTGTAAACGTGGCTCGGGACTGAAATGGGCCTATAGTCTTTTCAGCAAGGTTTTGTCACCTTTTTTGAAAAACAACCACTGCACTCCCACTCAACGCCTGCGGTGTTAGGCCTTGGTGGATAACGGAATTAAAGAGGCTCACCAGCTCTTTCAAAACTGCTGTCCCACCAGCTTTTAAGAGCTTTGTGGTGGTTCCGTCATCCCCTGGAGACTTGTTGTTCTTAAGCTGCTCGAGAGCCATTCTTACCTCGCCCTGGTTGACATCAGGAATGTCCTCCGTGTAATGGCGCGTGAGTTGGGCTCTGTGGTCATCATCGCTGGGTCTTGTAGGTTTAGGCATCCGTGATGCGTACAAGTCCTTGTAGAAACTCTCAATTTCAGCGAGAATCTCGAACTTGGAGGTTACGGTTTTGCCATCCGCAATTTTGAGTTTTGACAGATGAGTTCTACTAATCTGGCGAGCGAAGACTTTGGTGCCTCGATTCTGTTCAATCGCAGCCGTAATGACGCGGGTATTGAGACATCGGAGGTCACGTCGCACTTGCTCCTGGATCTGCCGGTTTAGGTTTCTTCTATCAGTCAAAGACGTCTGCGCATATGACATTCACCTTCTTTGCCTCATAAGTTCGAGTGTCTCGAGCGAGAGTTTACTTTGCTTGTTAACGCTTTTTCCGGGAAATACCCTTCGAGACACACCCTGTAGCGTTTTGACCACAGCGTCGGTTTTCTCGTCAACAGTGCCATGGGTTTCCAACAGTCCGAAACGGTTTTGAAGTTCCAGTTGAAACTTTTCGGATCCTACTGCGAAACCTTCATCATGCAAAGCCTCTCAACTCTGAAGTCTATATTTAGAGTGCCTCGGAGAAGTCGGTTATCGCTACCGGTATTAAACCTGTTGATCACTGAGACGACTCTAAATATATACTTCCGATCAGACATGATGAAGTCTATCTCGTTCCTTGTCACAGTGTCGGGGCTTCGCCATGTCCACTTTCTATGAGGCTTCTTCTTGAAGAAGGAGTTCATTAAGAAAAGCCCCTGTGACTCCAGAAAGTTGACCAGCTTTTGCCCTCTGTGATTTCGGCGCCCCACGCCATAGGATCCGATTTTCGTTTTGCCGCGTTCTTGTACTCCCACTTTGGCATTAAAATATGTTTTGCACCCTATCCGCCTTGGTATCGGGTTCAAACCCACGCCTGTTTTGTACCCGATACTGACTCACAGGTGCAAACCATTCACCCTAAATATAATTGCGAGCCCCGTTTGTTGTTTATAATGCTTATATATTTTCATCTAAAGTTACTTACTGCACGTTTCTTGTGTAACGTCTATCCTTTCTAAGTCCTTCCACTAATAGGGTAACTTTTGTAGTGTGAAGTTTACTTAAGAATTTGTAATTTTAATGGAAAAGTGCTCTATGATTGTGCTTCAAGGCTCTAAATCTGAGCTTTATAGAGAGTACTTTGACTTTGCTCAAACTTTACTTACGTAGAATTAAACAAAGCAAGAGCTGAGAATAAACTTAAAATAAGAATTAATAGCTTTTAGTCTTTACTGAGTTGAAAATCAAATTACACACTCATTTTTTGTGTCTTGGGCAGGCAAAAGGGAGTGTTTGTCACTCTACCTTGCATTCGTTCGGAACCTGCCCGAGTAAATCATCGCGGTGTCCATCGAAGTCTAGTATATGCCGGAGACGTAAGTCAGCACACCTTGAGGCTATCTTCCCTTCAGGGAAGAGTATTACACTCCTCTTTCGCCAGCAACAACTCGAGTGAATATATCTCGCGTGGTGAAACATCATCAAACTGGCTATGCAGAACTGTTGCATACCTGGTCAGAATAATGTGCGACGCATAGTTGTTTAAAATTATAGGTACATAATAAAAATATAAAGTGATCGTGAAAAGGCAGTGTTTCACGCGTCTCTAACCGGAATGCTGCTGTATAATTTTAGCGTTCTAGATAGACTGTCATCATTACCAGCCTATCGTTCTCCACTGCTTGATAACGGTACCTTCGATGTGCCATCGAAGGTACCGTTATCCTCCTACTCTGAACTATGAACCCGATCCAATCAGGATCTAGAAAAGTCGGGTGTATATTTGGGTGCATCCTAGACTAGTTAAGATTTCCGACTCCACCCAATAGCTAATATCGCCGGATAGCATTTATGCGTCTGTCGCGAGCGGGAATTTTCTGTGCGATAATTGGGCCACTTTTTGCATCCCGCCAGGATATGCGTTTTAACGGCCCGGTCATCAGCAGCAGTCGGCAACTGCGAGCGATTTCGATTGTACATGGCGCGCCCTACTCCGCCGCGCCCGCGCGCCGTCGGTATGTCGTGACTGGCCCGGCACGGCCGTAAGCCTGGGCATCGCTGGCACTGCCCTAGTTGCGGTACTGGAAGTTTAGTAACCCCATTTGATAATACAAACATTCACTCCATAAATATTAATTTACTCAACCTCAAAACAATAAAGTCCAACGAACTTCTCTTTAGAAACATAGCGACAATATATTACTAGACAGATATCACCGGTCTAGAAATAATAATTATGTCTGGAAACATTAAAAACCGACAAATTAAAGGAGACGCAATTAATTATATCCATCGTGCCACCGAAAGATTAATGCTCTGTGTTAATGTTACCACGTGGATTCCCTTGTGATATTTTTGTAATTTTGGAGAACATAATGGTTAATTAGTCTTTATTCTAATACGCTGACCAACTTCTCATGTCTTTCAAGAACATTGTGACATCAGAAACATTTTTTTTTCACCAAATCATCATCCTCCTAGCGTAATCCCAGATTCAACCTGGGGCCGCTTACTAGTCTAACCGGATTTGGCTGAATATTAGCTTTTCCACGGAGCGACTGACTGTCTGACCGCCGCAACCCGAAGTGATAGCGATATTTCATGGTTTAGACTAGTGTCAGTTTTTAAGTTTCTTCACCTGGTAAACGATAATTCAAGACGCACTTAATTATAATCAGTTATGCGCGCTGTGAGTTTGAAGCGGTCATTCTCAACGTAGTATTCTGTTGGTCTCCCCTAGGGCTTGGTTTTATCTCTTTCCAAGGATGCCAATAAGTAGACTCAAATTATTAATATTTTAGGTAATATTATTTTGAACTAAACAAAATTAAGCGAGGAAGTCGTGTTCACATCATCTCGCGAATAAAATAGCAACACCGACACGTGAGCGCTTACAGAATATCCTATTGCAATAAACTGTTCTTACGACATGACACTTCATCCGACAGTGACGTATCTATCGGACCGTTCGCGACGTCTCATAAAATATATTACAAGCCATCGCTCATACTGGCGTGTTAACACTTCAAAACGTCGGCATTGTATGACTTGGGTAACAAAACTTGACGTAATACGCTGTGAGAGGTCGCCGAGCTCCTGACCTCCGCAAATGGAGCTCCGAAATACTTTGTGCTTTCCGGACGGTTATTGAGGGTGCTGTGCCTTTGATGGACAGATTTCGTGAGAAGCCTAGAATTTCAGTGGAATGTTTAGTTAATTTGAAAGCTGAAGGTCATCTTTAAGATGTCTATTGATCTTGATGTTTCATCTTTTCTTTTGATTTATATTATGTGTTTGTGCAAGCTAAATTTTACATTTTTATTTTTCCCTACACTTTTGGGCTCCTCAGTGACTATATTTTTTTATTGTGGATTATTAAAATATCGTGTAGCGCTCATAGCGAGACTTGGCTTGGCAACGCTTGCACAGGTCTTCACTTGGATGGGTGACCTAGTGTGGCATTTACATATGAGTGCTACTCGTACCTTGCTTTGGAGGGCACGTAAAGCTGTCGGTCGCGATTTATGTCTCAGGATAAGAATCGTTAGACTATGCCAGAGGCCTTCGGGCGGTCTGAAAACTCCGACACTAGAGTTGTCCACACACTCACACGAAAATCAATCAATCATTAAAATATGGAGATTAAGAGACTCAACTCGTTTAAAATATAAGCTGGTTTGAAGACGCCGTTTAGCAAGCGATGATTAACAATTTTATTCTTACGTGACTAAGTTTAGTAGAGGATTTTTATTTTCCAGTAGGTACACTTTTGCCCTCCTCAGTCATTGAAAAATTGTCTTTTACTACCGAAGTAAAAGACAATTTTGTACTACTTGTTGAAAGCAGTCCAGCCGCCCATTACGGTCACTTGTATAGTACACCCAATGTCCACTGAGAATATAACTTTTCATTATTAAGATAAGCTAGCAAAAGTATACTAATATCATACTTTTCATGAAAGCGGTATACAATTATACATAGTTCGTTTTGTTTTGTGCGAAATACGGGCTATTTACTACTCTGTTTACAAATAACGAATTTACCCATGCACAAATACAAACGGACAATTTGGAACTTTCTTTTACAAAGGGGTTATTACACTATTAAGGAATTTTTAAATGATAAGACATCATGGGGACTGGCTTAGGCTATATTTTCTTTTCGGACCGTTTAATATAATTGTTATATAGATTTGTTTCATTCTGGTTTTGATAAGTGACATGTTAAGTGGAGGTGCCTTGTGAACACATGATTTTGCAGGATTTGGATATTTTTATGATTTGTTGAATGTAGTTTAACATCATTTATCCCTGATTATATCATTGTTCACTTGTCACCTTCACACAATTCTTTCTACATTTGCATTCCTTCACGCGTGCTACTAATTTATATTAATAATAATGATCTAGAATGTGGAAGTAATTGGCGGTCATTGTCAGTATACCAATAGATTGTTTCTTACTGCCGGTTCGTATACCGTTGTCGTCATGCTCACTAAAATGTCATTTCTTGTGGTGGCGTCGTGTGTCGGGTCAACCCTGTCCCTCCAATATGGCGAGAGGGGTGATGGCTGGCCCATACGTCATACTCGTGAACGGGTGCTACTTGCGATGACTGGTCGATGACAGTCTTGCGGCTGGTATTAAATTTTAATATTTAACTGCATCATTTCCATCATGGTTCTGATCACTTTCGCGGATTGTCTAACTAAATGTACATCAAAATTAAAATTAAGTATTATGCTTGAGGATTCTTATGTACAGTAAATATATACAAGTGATATAGAAGGTGTAACAGTTGCAGCACCTTACAAAATGTAAATTATGTGTATTATGCAAAACCTGGCGATGAAAAAGAGTGACCGTGAGTTTTATTGCCCGTTCTTTGTCATGGTTCTACGCCCTTGCTTTGCGAACGTGGCAGTAAATATAAATGTAGAGTCACTAAGTAATCATTTTATAAATTTATTATTTTGACGTTCATAAGCGTAACATTGTGACCTGTTTGGTCGCCGGCAACGTGTCCGCGTTGAAGATACTTATTCCACTTGGTCTAACACGAATGCAGGTGTACCACAGGGTGGCGTGATATCCCCCTTACTCTTCGCAATATTTATTAATGCTATTTCAAACCAATTAGTTTCATCCTACCACCTTTACGCAGATGATTTACAAATTTACACGCAAGCTCCCTTTGACAAGCTAGCAGAAGCCTGTAAGACTATTAACTCGGATCTCGAGCGGATCTGCGAATGGACTCAGAAGTATGGACTCGTAGTGAACACTGAAAAAACCCAACTGATTGTTATTGGCAGCCCAAGAATGTTGGCTAAAATTGTCTGGTCTGATCTACCACGAATCAGTTTTAATGGCAAAGACCTATCATTTAGGAAAACCGTTAAAAATTTGGGTGTCCATATAGATCAAACAATGTCTTGGCGACTTCAGATACAAGAAACAAGTCGAAAACTGTTTGCTTCAGCCGCATCAATACGAAAATTACGCAATTTCCTTCCAACTGCAACTAAAATTGCACTTGCACAATCTTTGCTTTTGCCGATCCTTGACTACGCTGATGTCAGCTATCTTGACCCCACAGAGGAGCAACTGAACAAACTTGAGCGTCTCCAAAATTTCTGCATACGTTTTATATTTGGTTTACGCAAATATGATCATATATCAGAATTCCGCAACAGGCTCAAGTGGCTTCCGATTCGCCTTCGCAGAAATACTCATATTCTTACATTACTGTATAATATCCTGTTTAATCCCAATAGTCCCTCATATCTTAAAGAACGTTTTAAGTTCCTTCATGACACACATTCAAGGTCCTTGAGGTCGTCTGTGGACTTGAGGCTGGAGATGCCAATGCATTCCACTAATTATTTTGACAAATCTTTTACTGTACAAGCTGTGCGCCTGTGGAATGCATTGCCTCTAGATATTCGTAGAGCAAAATCACCTAGTATATTTAAAGGTTTGTTGAAATCGCACTATCTTTCATCCATATAACATCTTTCATTATAGTTATGGTATGTATTATATATTATTTTTATATTATATATCTATATATATATTTATATGTGTATGTCGTGTATGTATATGTAGGTATATGTACGTGTGTATGTATATATGTTTCTGTATATCTATGAACTACTTGTATACCATTCTGGTTGTCTTTAAACTACACTATTTATCGCACTAAACTTATTTACCATCTGTCCATCCTAAGGTTGCCTGGCAGAGATTGCTTTTAGCGATAAGGCCGCCATTTGTACATTCTGTTTGTGTTTTGTATATATTTTGTTCTATAATGTAACTTTTTGTAAGGTGTACAATAAAGAATAATCAATCAATCAATCAATCAATGACGACTACCAGCCTACCCTAACTACTAGACCAACATTACAGTCCACCCAAACGAATACACCTACCAACCTAGCTTGCATCCCAAAAATATTCCTATAAAACCCAAACGTACAGCTTTATAACTCAGCAGACATCACAATATCGTAAAACACACGAAAACCTGTTTTAAGGCCCTTGGACACGATTCATAAAAGCCCAGAATACTTTATTTGCACCCCGTACATCAAAATAAATAGCGGGATTTTTTCCCGGTACAGGCATTAACGTGTTAGCAATACAGTATGACGCTGTTGGTTATAATTTATGAATATTCACAGGGGATTATCATTCGTATAATTCATGTTTTACCGGTATTCTGGGTTTTGGCTCGGCATGAGATGAGGGCGTAAGCGATGTGTTTGCTTAGTTGTTTGTTTTGCGGTCTGAGTTCATAGCTGTCTTAGATTTATATGTACATATATTCTTGGTTTCGATCGAGTGTGTGGCCAAACTGGTGCTGGAGTTTATAGACCGCCCGCTGGTTTCAGACTTATCCTAACGATGAATCTAAACTAACTATATTTTTTTTTAGAGATTCACGCCTGTATGCCCGAAGGGGTAGGCAGAGGTCTAATATTACACCCACATTTCGCCATGAATTTTTAGGTCCCACGTAATAGGGGGCGAGCCTATTGCCGTTAGCGGGCACATCACATTCCAAAAGTGCTACTTCTAAGAATTCAGAAAAACCCAGTAACACTTTTGCCCGACTCAGGATTCGAACCCGGGACCTCCGATCAGCAGTCGCATACGCTATCCACTGGACCACGGAGGCAGTCCAAATTGCATGTTTCTATTTACTGTAGTTTAGGCTCTGCGATGATATTTCAGTCGTGACAAGTAATTTTATGCACATTCTCACTATATACAGTAGTACAGTACGCCGAAGGAAACATATTAAGGTACATTTTGATAAGCAATTGTGATGGGAGAGGTAGTAAGTTTTATTTTACGATGGTAGGATGATGATGACTTTCTATATTTTTATCGTTTTCTAATACAGCTTATTTAGATTTTTATCGTTACGATACTTGAATCACAAAGTCATGTGAATCAAGTATCATAAAGATCAAATGATGATTAGGATAAAGATTCGTATCAAGCAAAAGAGACGTTCATGAAAGTATAAAAAAAATACATCAACTCAGGCTTGTTTGGAAGGAAACGCAGAGGGAAATTCTTGATACGATCGTTATCTCTTTGGCTTTTATTTATTCTTATCTCTTGATGATATTTTAAGCTAAGTTTGTTTCTTTATGTTTTTATGTTTTGTTTGCTGCTCACGTAACGGTTGTTGGATTCCTCCGTTGTTTTTTTGCATTCATTGTAAGGAATTCTAATATAAGGAAATGTTTAATTTCGAAAAATATTATATATAAATGTGACATAAACATTACAGAATTTTTGTGAATAAACGTGTAGGTTGTCATTTGTAGAAAGTATACTTTGTAGATACTCCTTTTTTAGGATTTAAGCTTTCGAGGTCACTTATGTTAGTTTTACATTGTTTAATTTGTTGTTGTTTGTTTGGGTTATTGTTGCAACATATTTCAGATCTTTGCTGCCACGGTACTCCAAATGGCCAAAACGGCTGGACACTCCTAGCTGCTCACACAGGTTTTGCCTTCTTGTAGCTTTTTTCAGATATTAGTTCATTTTTTAATTTCTTTCGCTTTCTATTTTAACCAGATTTGACAGAGTATTTACTTTCCTAACTGCCAAAAAGGTAGTAGCAATTCTCGCTCGCCATAATCTTCTAACGTGATTGCTACCAGGCGATTTTACTTGAATTCTATTTGCGGGATTGATAGTCAAATGGATCCTATACGCGGTGACCTAAGCGTCGAGGATATCTGAATATCTATTAAAGGCCCTTCATTTTTTACTTCTTCCTATTTGTTACCTAGGCGTCGAGGATATCTAAATATTTATTAAAGGCCCTTCATTTTTTACTTCTTCCTACTTGTTTTCGGAAACACATCGAAGTTTATTAAAAATAGCTGTTTGTCGTGGTTAAACCGGTTTTTTCTAAAAAAATAATTTAATTTATTTTTTATTTATTAAAAAATTATTTTTGTTTTCAATTCTTGTACTGAAACTATCCGTATCTTGATAGAATGTGGCATATATTTACACATCCCTACAAACACTTATTATTTTCCTACTTCTGTTTCCCAAAGAACTTACCACGATGGGTAACTGCTGGTGATTTAATACGCACGTTATTTCCAAAAGTTAGTGGTGCGTGCCGTGGAACCGATACCGTCTGCATGGCAGTCTGTTAGTACTTTCACTAGGAAATCTCTACCTGCATGCTTCTTTTCCATATAAACGATTCACCAAACCACCGAGTCAAGCATTAGTAACTGGTGAGTCTAAACTTCGAGTGAATCCATGAGAGTATCGACTCACTATTTGCTTGTTTATCCACTCCGGTTCATCATCATCATCATCATATCAGCCAAACGACGTCCACTGCTGGACATAGGCCTCCCCCAAGATTCTCCACACAGACCGGTCTTGAGCCGCCCGCATCCAACCGCCTCCCGCGATCTTGACTAGATCGTCGGTCCACCTTGCGGGGGGCCTACCTCTGCTGCGTCGTCCGGTACGTGGCCGCCCCTCCAGAACCTTTCTGCCCCAACGGCCATCGGTTCTTTGAGCTGTGCCCTGCCCACTGCCACTTCAGCTTGGCTATCCGGAGAGCTATGTCGGCGACTTTGGTTCTACTGCGGATCTCCTCATTTCTGATTCGATCTCGCAGTGAAACTCCAAGCATAGCTCTCTCCATCGCCCTCTGAGTGACCTTGAGCCTTCTGATAAGGCCCATAGTGAGCGACCACGTCTCTGATCCGTAAGTCATCACTGGCAACACACACTGGTCAGAGACTTTCGTCTTGAGATACTGCTGGATATCGGTCGAGAAGATATGTCGTAGCTTCCCAAACGCTGCCCAACCGAGTTAGATTCGACGATTGACCTCCTTCTTGAAGTTGGACCTACCTAATTGGACTCTTTGTCCCAGGTAGATATACTTGTCGACAACTTCGAGCGTAGAGTTCCCAACTTGAATAGGAGCAGGTACAACATGGACGTTCGACATGATTTTCGTCTTGTCCATGTTCACCTTAAGACCTACTTGTTGGGAGACTCTACAGAAGCCATCGAGCAATTACTCCGGTTCACCTCAACGTATTTGTGCAAAGAACGTTGAAATCTACTTAAAAGTGCCCAAAGGACCGTGCTGTGCGGCTTCTGTGAATTCAGGTGGCTACACATTCAACAATTACGGATCAGAAAATAGGTATTATAAAGGAGTCTTAATTCTTACGAATTTTGTTAGGGGCTATTTATTTGTGCTGGTGAAAAAGTAATAGTAGTTTATGGTTACGTAAAGATAATGAATATGTTTAGTGCATATCTCTGCTCAAGACCGGTCTGCGTGGAGAACCTTGGGGGAGGCCTATGTCCAGCAGTGGACGTCGTTTGGCTGATATGATGATATCTCTACTACGTAACCCTTTATGGACGAATCCTACTCGCTCTTGATACATTTTTATTTTATTTGCGTCACAATTGTATTGCGAGTCAATAAGATCTATTGGCCTACTATATAACGATGATAATATTGATAATGTTTAAGGCACATAATCAGAAAAATATACTGCTCATGGTGTAAAAGAGTGCATTTAATTATTTGAAAAAGTGAATAGGGTAACACAATTCCACCACCAAGCTCCAAAGTCAAACATTGAGTAGTAAATACTGTAGAGAAAAAACCGCAACAGGATTTCCATCGCGATAACTAAAATAAAAATAGAACAAAATGCATGAAGAATCTTACCTTGTAAAACTTACCAAGTGCGGGAAGTAAGGTTTCTTTCGTCTTTTTCTTAACTTCTTATGGCTCCTAAAGGAAGTCTTTGGTTTCGAATACCCTTTGTATCTATCATACTAGGTTATGCCGGCTGCTTCGTCCGCGTGGTATGTCAATAAAAGTATACCATGGAGCAAAAGTATTTGCAAAACTTTATAACAAAAAGTAGGTTTGATTGCATTAAAACTTTGATTCCCTAGTTTAGTTGAACCGCTTATGTTGAGTCTTCAACTATTTCTATGCATTGAAAAGAAGTTTAATTGTTTTTGGGGCTGGTTTAAATTAAACGAGGTCCGTGAGGTAAAAATGCGTGTATTCGCTTGTACCACAGTTAGGGAAGAATTGCGGGCGGGGCCGCATAGCGTTACCAACACATAAAATATAAATCTTACACACTAATATACATGTGTACCAACACAGAAAAAATGTTGGGTTGCCAACATACTGCCTATCTGAGAAAAACAAAAACAATAGCTTACACAGAAACTATTTTTACAGATTCAAGTTAAACTTGACACACAATGCAAATCTTTATTGTTATAAACAGTAAATAAAATTGTTGTTTTAATAAAATCACTGTTTAGCAAATAGGTAAGTCTGAAAATAAGGTACATTAATGTATATAATATAAGCTATGTATGTAGGCACCAAACACAACGAAGAATTGTAAATTTTACAGAAAATTCGTTAAAGAAAACTGAATACATAGTTACTACTATGCAATATGCCTTCCTATAAAGGATTATTGCTTAAATTAAAAACAGAAGTTAACAACAAATTTTTGAAATGTTGATTGATTAATGCTTAGCTTATTCGACTGGTAATAGGCAAACTTTTACAATTGAACGTTTATGTTTTTTACCATTTGCTGTCTGTACTTCAACAACTCTTACTTTATTATCAGCACCTGGGAATACATTGACAATTCTAGCTAAAGGCCAATACAGAGGACTTGTATTATCTTCTTTCAAAATAACTAAAGAACCTATTTTTGCATTAGGATGCCCATCTCTCCACTTATTGCGTGTTTGTAAAATATTTAAATAATTCTTATGCCAAACTTTCCAAAATGAACATTTTATTTGAGTACAAACTTTCCAAAATTGCAATTTATTCCTCTGATCCTGCACATCCTGTTCAGGGTAAGTATTTAAAGCAGATCCTATAAGAAAATGACCAGGAGTAAGACATGCAAAGTCAGTAACATCATTGGATAATGGCGTTAACGGCCTACTATTTAAAATAGCTTCAATTTGACATATTACAGTATTCATTTCTTCATAAGTCAGTAAATTTTTCTGTACTACTCGCTTCAAGTGGAATTTCATGCTTTTTACCCCAGCTTCTGCCAAACCAGCAAATATAGGACTATAACAGGGCAAAAAGTGAAAATTTATACCTTGATGGGATGCAAAATTATGAACTTCCCCTTGATGTATTTTACAATTTTGTAACTTATACAGTTCAGTTAACTGGGTATTAGCACTCTTAAATGTTGAAGCATTGTCACTGTATATATCAGTTGGAAGACCCCTACGTGAAATAAACCTTTTGAGGCAAGCTAGAAATGTTACAGTTCGTAAATCAGAAGCTAACTCAAGATGTATAGCTTTAGTAGCAAAACATACGAATACACATACATAAGCTTTAGTTTCTAGAGCTTTTCTAATTCGACTTTGTTTTATCATTATTGGTCCGGCAAAATCTAAACCTATTTTTTGAAATGGCCGGCTTACATTCACTCTATCTTTGGGTAAAGACCCCATGAGCTGCTTAGCTGTATTTGCTTTTAGTTTTACACATACAATGCACTTATATATGACCTTCTTTACTTCGTTTAAACCATGTACTATCCAAAACCTTTGGTTAATAGTTGAGAGTACGAGTCTCTGACCTGCATGCAGGTTTTTTATATGCTCACTTTGTATTATTAAGTGTGTGATTCGAGATTGTCTAGGCAAAATAACTTGATGCTTATGAGCAAACGGTATGGAGGCATTTTCTAAGCGCCCACCTACTCTTATTAGACCATTGGCATCAATGAAAGGACACAATTGTCTTAAAGTACCTTTTGTACTATTATTACATTTTAAATCCTTAATAGTATCTTGCATATATTTTTGCTGTTCATATTTAACAATTAGTAACAATGAGTTTTCTAATTCTTTACTAGTTAGATAATTTAATTTATTTTTATTACAGTTTGACTTAAGGTTATCAACAAAACGCAGTATATAGGCTAAAACACGTTTCATTTTATTAATATCAGAAAATTTGTCTAAAAAATCTAGACACATATATGCTTCGTTTACCGTACACACCATAGCGCGTGAGAATGCAGAGGAGGCCTTAACTTCAGGTAAGTCAGGAGGAGAAATCTCTGTTTGAGTCCCTATTTTATACTCACTATTATGAAGAAGCCTTGGGCCAGACCACCACATAGCGTGGCTGTGCAATTCATGCGGTAGGATGCCTCTGCTTAAGCAATCTGCAGGATTATTCTCAGTACCTATATACGACCAAGTATAGGACTGGGTAAGCTGAAATATTACTTTTACTCTGTTAGCCACATACACATTCAATGTGTTTACATTAGTATTAATCCATGCTAGAACAACTTGAGAATCAGAGTGTAAAACCACTTTATCTATTTTTAATTTAAGTTGCAATATTCTGTTCACTCGAGCTGTTAACTTAGCAAGAAGTACTGCCGCGTTAAGTTCAAGCCTTGGTACGGTTAAGCTTTGACTAAGGGGATTTACTCGTGACTTGGAACACAATAAAGAAGTTTTTACATCACCATTAAAATCAGTAACACGCAAATAAATACAACAACCATAAGCAGTAGAACTGGAGGCATCACAAAAACCCATTAGTTCAATTAAGCGTGCATTTTTTAAATTAACATAACGCGATATTTGTATAGGCGGCATGATACTTAAGCTGCAATAGAACTCTTTCCAAGCATTTAGCAAGTGCTCAGGAGGCTGCTCATCCCATGATATGTGCGCTTGCCATAGCTGTTGCATGATCACTTTAGCCTTTAACACCACTGGGCCAGCAAGACCAAGCGGGTCATACATTTTACCAATAAAACTTAATATTTCACGCTTAGTAGCAGGCATATTATCATTATTATTAGCATTTCTTGTAGCTATAGCAAAATTATTAGTAGTAGCAGGCATATTAACGACATTATTAGGGGACGAAAGCATGAAGGAGTCAGTGCTTATATTATAATGAATACCTAGAGTTTTTAAGAAAGTTTTATCACTTTGTAATTCAATATCATCAAAGTGTTGCTGTGACTTAGGAATTTCATTTAATAATTCTGGACAATTTGAGAACCATTTGTGCAACTGAAATCCACCTTTGTTTAGGAGATCACAGAGCTGGCGCTTTGATTGCAATAAAAGTTCTGGGGTGCTTTGTGAAACAAGAGCATCGTCCACATAAAGAGAATTGTCAATAATGAAAGCAGCTAAAGGAAACTCATCTTTATACCTCATGGCTAGCTCCTTAAGGCAGCGTGTAGCCAAAAAGGATGAACTTTTAAGTCCATATGACACTGTGTTTAACTGTATACATTGAATAATATCAGTAGCATTGTCCCTCCATAGAATATTTTGAAGACTTCTGTGTGTAGGGTTTAATGAAATTTGCCTGAACATGTTTTTTATATCTGTTATAAAAATATACTCATCAAGTCTAAAAAGTAGCAAAATGTCTAATAACTCGTTTTGAACCACAGGCCCATTAAGTAACATATCATTTAATGACACTTTTTTATTAGTTTTCATGGACCCATCGAAAACAACTCTACACTTAGTAGTCCTTTTATCAAACCTTAGTACAGGATGATGTGGTAAAAAATAGACAGGATCTGAATGGAGGTCATATTGACTGATGTCTATAATAGTACCATGATCTTGCTCAATGTAATCATGAATAAAATCTTTATACAGTTGGAAAACTAGGTCATCTTTTTGAAGTCTCTGTTCTAAGTTTAAAAATCGTTTTAGTGCTAAATTAAAAGAGTTACCAAGATTTTCATTAATAGATTCTAGTGGCAATTTAAGAGGCAAACTAACTTGAAATTTATTATTTTTAGTGTCTAAAGTTACTGTATCATTGAATATTTTTTCACAAGCATCATGTTCTGGCAAAGATTCAGAAAAATATTCAGGTATGCTTTCAGTATTAAAAAAATCAGTTAAACAGTCATTTAAAGTATTGTCACAAGTTTTGCAAAATAAAGAGGTTACTTGCTGTGGCCCTTGAGAGGCTGGCAAAGACCCAGCGATTACATAACCAAATTGAGTGCGAAGTACTGGAACAAATGGTGCACTAGGGCTGGCTTCCTCCTGTGCCTGCTCATGGAGACTGGCTTGATGCTCAGAAGGCAGCAACAGCTGGAAAAATAAATCAGCTCCTATAAGTATATGTATTATACTTGGCATATTAAAATCTTTGTCGGCCAGCTCAATGTTTGGGGGGAGCTTAAGTTCGCTCATGGTGATTTTTCTTTGAGGTAATTTTGATGTGATAGTATCTAAAACAAAACATGTAGCAGAGATTGCAAAGTCATTAGTGAGAGACTGCAATTTTAAATTTACTCGCTCTGTTACATTATAAATTTTGTTGCCAATTCCAACTACAGGAGTAGCAATAGCCTGTGGCTGTACACCTAATAAATTTACAAGCTCCTTGGAAACAAATGAAATTTGAGATCCACTATCTAAAAGAGCTTTTACATTATACTCAACTCCATTACTCGCTATAATTTTTACTCTAGCGGTTGGTAAAAGAACCTGTTTGTCGCTCACTTCTAAAAATAAAGTGACGGGAGATTGAATATTTTCTTGGTGAAGCAATTTGTTATGCTTCTCTTTGCAGATGTCACATTTGAAAAAGAATCTGCATTTATTATTATGCTTGTTAAGGCAGATTTTGCATAAATTGTTGTCTGCAACAAACTTTAGTCGGTCCACAACTGAAAGAAGCTGAAATTTTGGACAACTAAATAATTTGTGAGGTGACTTACATAATAAGCAGGCTGAGGTTGACTTCATGGAAGTAGCCGCCACACCTTTCATTGTAGCCACATGAGAGGCCTTTGGAACAGCATTGTATTGTACCTGTTGTTTCTCTGCATTTTCAAGCGCTAAGGCACGTCGCTCTAGAAATTCAATTAGAGAGTGGGTTGTGCGTTCATCATGCAACATTTGAAATTCCCTATTGCAATAATTATCTAACTTTCGAGTTAATATGCAAAGTATTAATGGATCCCATAAGGATACATCATGTTTTAAATTTTTTAAAGCACCTAACTGTTGTTTAATTATCGAGACAAACTGTCTAATGTTTTGAGCCGTTGACTTTATGACTGCTGGCATGTCTAATAAGATATAAATGTGTTCAGAAGTTATTTTATATACATTATCATATCGATCATTGAGTATTTTACAAGCCTCATCATAACTTTCAGGCAGGAGTGGTAGGTTTTTTATTAACTCAAGAGGTTCGTTTTGTAAACAACTACGTAGATAAAATAGCTTCTGAATTTTTTGCAAACTATTATTTTTATCAATTAAAGCGTTGAATAAGCTTATAAAGGGTTTATATTCAGAATATTTACCCGTAAACGATGGAATGTTTATTTTAGGTAAGCGTGTTGATGCAAACTGGTCTTTATTTGAAGACGCTGGATGCGGCGCAGAAGATGCCTCAACAGACAAACGCTTGATGATAGATAAAGTTTCAACATATTTGGCTTCGACAGCCTCCGAATCATCACTTGACGGCTCTAAAGCACATATTTCGAGATTAAGCGCCTCGTACTTTTCGAAGGACGATCGTAACCTTTCTTCTTTGACACTTAATATGTGCGGATTAATGTCGATATCCGCATTAGAAAAGAAATTAAAACACTTTGTTAGTGCCCCTTTCAGAACGGCACGCTTTCTAATTAAAGCAGATAGCTCTGCCTCTATATTCGTACTCTCGATCATATTTGCAGCGCACGCACTTATACACGTTCACTGAATTAATAATTATGACGCTAAAATAATACGCACTTGGCAAGACAGAACTTAAACAAAAAACTTAAAGTTTTTACACAAAGTTGTTGAAGGTAAAAATGGCGGGATGGCGTCCTGTCGTGGCGTTCGACGGCAAGATGGAAGATGGTGGCGCCACGCTCGCAATTACACGCAATCGGCAATGGTAGTGTGGCCAATGACGTTGAGGCGCGGCCGCTACAACAAAAAATTTTGACCAATACCGTGACTTCACTGCACACTGACACTAGTAGTGGGACACACAGCGCCGTGCAGCGGCGAGTAGCAGAAAGATCTCTTTCTTTCTGGAAACGCCGATTTTCTCCAATCTTCCTTTTGGCGGTTAAAATTGGAAGTTCCGCTGTTTTTCTTTTGTAGGTAATGGAAATAATATATGATGAGTATTGAATACACCGTTGACGGCTTCAGCTGTCGACGAGTTTGATCGGTAATCACTCACACGACGGCAACAGACGCACGTGGAGATTGTAACCGTTTCGGGCGTCGTAAAAACTGTCCTGAACAACGATCTTGCACTTTATTTGTTTACACTCGCGGTACCTCACCATTCGAAGGACCATGAAAAGAAGTTTAATTGTTTTTGGGGCTGGTTTAAATTAAACGAGGTCCGTGAGGTAAAAATGCGTGTATTCGCTTGTACCACAGTTAGGGAAGAAGTGCGGGCGGGGCCGCATAGCGTTACCAACACATAAAATATAAATCTTACACACTAATATACATGTGTACCAACACAGAAAAAATGTTGGGTTGCCAACATGCATTATAATGAGTTTAGCGCTTTAACCGTGCAAGTGTAGTAGACAGGTGAAGAGAAAAATATTCTCATTTATAATATTCGTACCTACTGCTAAAAACCAAACGATTAAATCCTGTATTTCTACTTCTTTAGGTGAATAATGTGTGCACCGTACAAGTTAAGCGGCTGCGCCAAAACCATATGAATCATACTACACACTAGGTGCTTAAAAAAACAAACAGCAATACAAATGGCGAAACACAAATTTTCATAGAAGAATTTGCTAAAAACTATATAGGAATCGTAGCCGGACTGAAAATATAGAATAAGCAAAATACTAAGAAAATAGCTCATCACTATGTAAAATAACGCATCTTGGGAAGGTGGCACGTCCTAGAAATACATACATACACATACATATCGTCACGCCTTTTATCCCCGAAGGGGTAGGCAGAGGTGTATTTCTACACCCACTTTTCGCCAGATATACTTTAGTCCCACGTAATAAGGGGCGAGCCTATTGCCGTACCGGGCACATTTCCAGACTCCGTGCTGCTACTGAGAATTTCGTGACAGAAAAACCCAATAACACTGCCCGACCCAGGAATCGAACCCGGGACCTCCCGATCCCACGCGCACATTAATGCCGCGAGACCAACGAGGCAGTCGTATAGGGTTTGATGTCGAGTTTTCCGTCTCTACGCAAAGATGGTATTTGCATCGTGTTATCCCTTAGTCGCCTCTTATGACACCCACGGGAAGATACTTTCTTTTTTTTTTACTACGATACGATCCTAGAAATCTATATATATAACACTTTGCGTTACAGACAGGCAACGCACTGCTTAAACTTCATAATTCAATACATCGACCATACAATTGGTAGTCACACAACGTGTCACGCTTAGGGCTCCCTCACATTGGACTTGCGCGTTCCTCGAGTGTGCGCTCGGCGTGCGCCCGGCGTAAATTTTGTACTACAGAGTAAACTCGGCGTTTACTCTGACGCTGAAGCTGACTCCGATATACTATTACGACTGTCAAAGATCTTCATGACAGCCGGGACCAACGGCTTAACGTGCTCTCCGAGGCACGGGGCAAGCGATAATTAAAAATTGAATACGCACCTAACTCCGAAAAGTCACTGGTGCGCGTCGTGGATAAAAAATATGATTTCTTTATTTATTGAAATAATTATATTTTTATTATATTCTAATATTTAAAATCTGAGGGCGATGGGTCTTGTAAGAAAACAATAGGAGTACAATGTTGCTTAGTGAATTTAGCGATAAATATTCGTTTATCTTGGTTACTTGCAAGGAGATATATTAGGAATCGGAACAAGTATTATATTTTGGTTTTAATGTATTTGACGAAATCTGTATACATAAAATTATTGCGTGATATGCAGGCAGGTATGTTTATTGGGACCGTAGGAGTGTAATAAGAAGGGATTACCTACCCAAAATTCCCACGGGTTCGGGCAGAAACGAGCACAATAAAATGCTAAAACTGCATTCGTTCTGTAATGAGCCCTAATATAAACGAGTTTTTAAACAATGAAATACTAAGTTAAGTCTTTGACAACCGTTTGGCTAGGATGTTGGGAAGAGAATAGCAGGTTAAGGCTTTCTATGGCTATGACTTAATAATGCTGAGTGCGCAGAAAGGGTTATAGAATGTGTTAGAAAGGGCACATAATATATCTGCAATTGTTCGATCTCCAAATAATTATCGCACTAGATAATTAATACATGATGTGTTGCACAAATTGGTGTTCAGTATTGCCATGGAACCTCAGCTATAAGATCTCGTGATGTAAGAATACAACTTTAGTATTAGAGATTTACGTAGCCGTCTATAAATGGGGGAGTAATCTGTGTACTAAGGGCATTATGTTGCGGGTATATTATAGTGCACGATCCGTACGTGTAATATTGTATCTCAAGACACATTAGACACATATCAGGATACACAGCTCACATGAAATTGATGTTCTATAGCTGCTCTGCCATCTAAAGCTTCGCGAAGACGTCTGTAGTGATGATCGCGGCAGTTAGCTGGCGCACGATAGGTATCGACGACCCCCGCCTATTGATTGCCTACATCGGGCTTCGAAAACGCGTAGAGTTGCTCGAACACACTGGTGCTCAAGCGACGCTCACATTGCCTCTCTAGGTAGATACCGCCGCAGTTTCAGTTTTCTGCTGCTAATTAGTAACGTACAAATGGAGTACTATATGTCGGTCTGAATAGTATTGTAGCAAGTTAAATTACTGGGCATTAGAGGACATAACAATTTACCTCTCAAGTTAGGCAGCGGCTTGGCTGTGTCTCCGACATGGCTAAAGTCTACGGGCGGCGAGTGTCGCTTACCATTAGGTGGGCCGTCAGCTGATCTGCCAAAAACAGCCATAAAATAATAAATAAAAAGTCGCCTACATGACTCTGTGTACAAAGCCTATATGAATTTGAATAGCGATTTTCGATTATAGACTAAAGTTTACGGAATCTTGTGCACTTGAGGCCTAAGTTAAGTGAACTCCAAATCGCTTCCCATTCCTTCATTTCCTTACGTTAATACTGTGGAATAAGAGGGCGATAGTGAAGTTGCGACTGACCTCCTGTCCTGTTATTACACGTAAGACTTACTTACTCTTATGTAATAACTGCCCTTGATTTAATTTTCAAATATAAAATTGAGACTGAATAACATAATAAAACCACCGTTTTGTAAATACTATTTCCAGATACTTAACAGAATATTAAAATTTTAAGATTTCACAGAACAAGCACTTGTATTGAGTTTATTCATTCATTCGCCATCAGATTGTGAAGAGAATTACAATATCTGGAAACTGATTCATCATTATTACAACGTTAAATCATTCAAATTATCTTCAGCCGAGGACAGAATGGCGTGAGCACCAATATTTACTACAGAAAAGATTTTAAGTTTATATAAATTTGTTATTTAGTAAGTATGCAGATATTACTTTCTTTTATCGAAAAGGACTTTTAAATTATACAATGTGCATACCAGTCCCATTAAGCGTAATCATAATTATATTTCCGACTTAATGTTATATATTTTTTATACATCCATACCTGTTTCCCGGTCGGTTAGGCAGAGACTACGGAACGCCATTTGCAACGATCCTGACATATCTCTCTTGCTTCTCATGCATGCTCTTCTGTTCAGGGTACTTCTAACGTGTCCTGTTTTTAGGATGTCTCCAATCTGATCAGAGAACGTCCGCCTAGGTCTTCCTATTGTTTTTTTTTATAATGAAATAAATATTACTTGCTTTATATTTTACTATGCCCAGCCTGCAAAACTTTAAGGCAGGAATAGTATAGTGGAGATACCAACAGAACTGCTACATAAAGTTGTATAGGGTCGAATCCACGCGCGCACTACTGAACTTTCGAAGTTAAGTGCGTATTGAAATTTAATCATCGCTTGCCCCGTGCCTTGAAGAGGACGTTAAGTCGTCGGTCCCGTTAGTTAAAGAGAAGAAAAAAAAGTTATTACCAAGCTTCCAGTATCGAACCTGTCTAAACGATTCACACTCAAACACAGTCATATTCTTGATTACTAGTTCCCGTGAAAACGTGCACCACTATCAACTTTTTACTAGCAGTGCAAGATATTGGAATCATGGACGCCCTAATAACATAGAACCCTTATATGTCTTTCTTTATGAGATATAAGATACTGCTTCGTTTATTGTAGCTTCCAAGACTGGACGTAAAATACCTAAGGAAGGCCCAAATATGATATCACATATAGTCCAAGATTTTATTTATTATTAAATATATTAAGTACAAAGATTAGAACATATGTTTTCTTTTTCAAGATTTTTATCAAAGTAGATAACAACTGGCAAATATGACGAAAAACCGAAAGAGAGGACCAAAAAAATAATGATTTGAAATTCTTATTTCAAAGCATTTCTATTTTTGCTTGGAAATAGATAACATCCTTTATGCTGTGTCGACACATCGATTCTCGCACGTCGTACGCCGTGTGCATTTTCATCGCCAAAATATTTTCATAAATCTTGCACACAATATTCAAATGTCAGGCTCTTGAGAATTGCTGTGTAAATTGTACAAATTCTGATCTCAAAACTATTATTTGACGCCACTCACAAATACTCGACCGTGACAATTTCATATTGCTTAAAAAGACTGATTTATATAATAAAGTAAATATTACTGAGAAATTCATAATTATATGCCACCACGGAAAATTCAACTGTAGTTCACTTGCTATAGAGGCGCTTTTCATCGTAATGATTGTTACACAAATTGTATGGAAAAAATGTGTTAGAATGATTAATGGGTTTAGTGGATCTTAATGTATATTTTTGCTAACTCAATTTCGAGCTCATTGTAGTAACTTATATTTTTTTTAAATTAAGTATTTTTATTGAAATAAAAACATGGTACATTTAAAAAAAAAGCACCAAACTGCATAACAGTTTGTCGTCGGGATTAGCGCTCGAATATCTATACATACAGGGTTGATACGACGCTATGACTTTATTGCAAACCCCATATAGTACGTGACATATACAAGCTCTATACTAAATTTCAGTTCAATACCAGCAGTAGTTTAGTCACTAGACAAATATTACATTTAATTTTGACTGAACTGGAACAGGACGTAGCTCTTGCGTCAACTGTTCCGCGCCCGTTGTAGTAAAGGTAATATACCTTAAAACACTAAAAATACGCGTTTGCGTGTTTACATTACATAATCTGCCAAATTCATTAGGCTACCGCAATAAGGACGAATAAGCATAACATCTCACTAAAAAGTCGCACACTTAAACACTTCTATGCCATCTCGCTCTTATTTAATATAAGTATGAGGAAGATAGACAGAGTCACTCGTACACAATGTTGCGTTGCCATGACAACTTGATAGCTATTGGTTACGGACTTCTTCATTGAGAATTAATAATAATAATATTCTATCACATTCACACAACAACATCTAGTCCCAAACTAAGCAGAGCTTGTTCTATAATGTTCTATGGGACAATGGGTAAACATACATAATTATATACTTTTTTTTGTAAATACATACATATTATTCACAGATATTATACACAGAAACACCCAAACCAAGACAAACATCCATGTTCACGCACACAAATGTTTGACTTGAGCGGGAATCGAACCCGCGACCTTTGGTGTGGCAGTCGCTTACATTCCCGCTGCGCCAACCCGTCGTCAATTGTGATGCTTGTCACGCGATTGTGAAAAATATGGCGGAATTAGTATAGCTTATTGCGCGGTGCGCACGCGCCATGTTGAAATTAAACATTGCTAATTGCAATCTGGATATCATTTTTATTAGGTGTTCAAAAAGCTACTGGTGTGAAGTGGCAGTGTTTTTTATTTGTGTGACAGCACAATGATGTTTGGATGACTAAAATAAGTGCTTGTGTTTCGTTTTATTTGTGACATGATACTTACGGAAATAATTTCAATCTAGTGATAGTATTTGTTTCGAAGTATTTTAACATTTACATGTGCAGCCCTACAAACCGGTAAGTGTTGTTTGATGTGTGGAATCAATAAATACTAAATAGTGTAAAGTTAACCTTTATCACTCACTAGAGGATGCCCGCGGTTACATCCGCGTTATTTCAGGCAACTGTTCCGCTCTCGTCACTCATAGCGCGATATTATATAGCCTATAGCCACCCTCGATAAATGAGCTATCTAACACTAAAATAATTTTTCAGATCGAACCAGTAGTTCCTGAGATTAGCGCGTTCAACCAAACAAACAAACAAGCACTTCAGCTTTATATATTAGTATAAGATACTTACGGAAATAATTTCAATCTAGTGATAGTATTTGTTTTGAAGTATTTTAACATTTAATCAATTAAAAAGCTTGGTAGCCGACAGTGAGTTCGTTGTAAAACTACAAAACAATATCGTACGGCCTAGTTTTGTGTTATTGAGAAAAACATCTACTTACTAGTTCGAACAAAATTTGTAACCATATTCAATACAAATATTTTGAAACCTAAACTATTATTTCACTATTCTGACACTGGCTAGGTAGTCTTTTTTGTTTCGTGATTATATATTGAAAGATTTTAAGGCCATGTCGTACATCGTTAGATAGGATATTAAGTACAGATTTTTGTTAAAGTAATCGAAGTTCAAAAGAGCTTTTAGTTTTTTTTATAATTAATTTCGAATTTCATATTTTGCACTCATTACTTCATTTTTAAGAGTTTTGAAGCTCGACAATTACTTTTTATTCCCAACAATTAATGTTTTTTTAAGCATAATAATACATTAGGGAATCAAATAAAAGTTATCTGGTGCAAATATGACTATAAACTAAAAAGTTGTATCGTTTTAAATGTGATAATTCAGAAAAAAATTAAAAGATGATAAAAAAGTCGTATCTCGAGTACAGGTACACTTAGGACCTGGGGTTCTTGGGGTGAAAACTAGGACATGCCCTCCCTTAACCCCCAAAAAATTGTGTCGGTCCATGTGCTAAACACCCTGTACAGTACCCTGTATAGAAGGTACTGACTCCCTATAACGACTGTCAAAGATCTTCATGAGAGCCGGGACCGACGGCTTAACGTGCTCTCCGAGGCACGCGGCAAGCGATCATTAACAATTTAATACGCACCTAACTCCGAAAAGTCACTGGTGCGCGTCGTGGATTAAAAATATGATTTCTTTATTTATTGAAATAATTCTATTTTTATTATATTCTAATATTTAAAATCTGAGGGCGATGGAGAGAGCTATGCTCGGAGTTTCCCTGTGAGATCGAATCAGATAAGAGGAGATACGCAGGCGAACCAAAGTCACCGACATAGCTCTCCGAATAGTCAGGCTGAAGTGGCAGTTGGATCAGAAAGGTTCTGGAATGGCGACCACGCGCAGGACGTCGTTTCAGAGGTAGGCCTCCCGAATGGAAGACTGACAATCTTGTTGGGATCGCGGGCAGCGGATGGATGCGGGTGGATCAGGATTGGTCTGTTTGGAGAGCCTTGGGGGAGGCATATGTCCAGCAGTGGACGTCTTTCAGCTGATGTGATGATGATGATGATGATTTAAAATACAGCTCACATGATTGGATAAATCCCGTACCGCAGGCAGTTCAAAATATTCATACAACAAATAAAAAGCACATTGACCAAGGTTCGTCCCGTTTTGGCATCAGCCCCACATCATTCAACATGGTATTAAATAGCCATGTGGGCACTTAGACTATTATACATGTTATCAATAGGGTCTTTTAGAAAGGGTCATTTAAAAAGGCCGTCCAAATCTTAATCCAAAATATCTTTCAGTGTATTTACCTTAGTCAGCTTATTCGTCGACAGCTGTCTTTCGTTTCTCTGAGTTCAATGGAACACAATTTCCTCTCTAGAATATAAAATTATTGTACCCTCACACGGCGCACGCCGGACGCAAGTCGATCGTGTGCATATCGCGACATCTGCCGCCGTCCTGTGACGTACACTAGAAATGGTCATTTGGTCTTACTGCTAGCTAGAGAGCGACAAGCGATTGACCTAAAAGCTATACCTACTAATATAATAAAGATGAAGAGTTTTGATGTTTGAGCGCTATAATATTATCAGCAGGGTAAAACTGGTCAGATTTGAATAATTATTTGTGTGTTGAATAATGGTAGTTTTTTTTTTAGTAAATATAGGTTCGCGTTTGACCATTATCTTGCCTGATGGTAAGCAATGATGCGATCTAGGATGTAGCACGCTTACCTAGAAGATGCCTATTCACTCGCGTCTTGAAGACACCCAAATTGTACTGATCGGGAAACTCAGATTCTGGCAGGAAGTTCCATTGTTTTGCAGCGCGCATGATGAACGAGGAAGCAAAACGTTTTGTACGTATGGTTGGATTATCGACCATGTACCGATGGCTCTGGGTAGTGCGTCTGGTTGTCCGATAGTGGAAAGGGAATTAAATCGTGCAGTTCCGCTGCACACTCTCCGAAATGTATACGGTAAAATACCGATAAAGCAACAACTCGTTGTCGGTGTTCGAGGCTTTGAAGTTTTGAGGTAACTTCTTCATCACCAATGAGCCTCCTGGCTTTTCTCTCTATTGAGTCAAGTGTCTCAAGCTGGTATTTGGCTGATCCATCCCAGAGATGAGAACAATACTCCATACAGGATCGGACTTGTGCTTGGTATAGACTTAGCAGTTGTCCCGGCGTGAAGTATCGTCTCACTTTGGCCGATATTCCGAGCTTTTTTGACGCAGTTGCAGCTTTCGACTCAATAAATGAGCCAAAATTGAGAGTCGGGGTGAGAGTAATACCAAGAAGCTTAAGGTGGTCAGCTATCGGCACAGATACATTTCGGAAAGTTGGAGACATTTTGAACGCTCTACGTTTAGAAGAAAACAGACATGCCTGGGTTTTTGTTGCATTAAACTTGACCAGGTCGGCATCTCCCCATTGGGAAACTGCCGTCAAGGCCATGTTCAAGCGCTTAATCATATCTTCCCTAAGCTCTTCTGTTTGTGCGCCACTAGCTCGAGCATTGGACGTGTAACTTTCTATGATTGTGGTATCGTCTGCATATCCTAGAGTCCCCGGTATAAGCATATCGTTGATATGCATCAGGAACAGTGTTGCAGAGAGTACAGACCCTTGAGGAACTCCAGCATTAATTGTCATGTGGTTGGACGTGTCAATGACTACTTGAATCGATCGGTCCTTCAAAAAGTCTGATATCCAAGCACAGAGTCTAGTGAGTAGACCAAAAGATGGAAGCTTGCTGATAAGGTTGTCGTGCCAGACCCTATCGAATGCCTTCGAGATATCAAGAGAAACTGCAAGAGACTCTCCGTGATTCTCGATAGCTTTGCTCCAGATATGCATAGCACATGCTAGAAGATCCCCAGTGGATCGGTTTCGGCGAAACCCGTATTGTCGATCACTGAGGAGATCATTTGCTTCTAGATATGTAAGGAACCGGTTGTTTAGTACACATTCCATACTCTTGCAGAGTATGGATGTGACTGAGATGGGCCTATAATTGGATGGGTCGGCTTGACTACCTTTTTTGGGTACAGGTTGCACGTTAGCTAGCTTCCACAACCTTGGTATTTTTCCAGTGCTTAGGGAAAGGCAGAATAGGCGTGTCAGTACTGGTGCAATTTCAGGTGCACAGGTTTTAAGCACTATGGCTGGAATATCATCGGGACCACTTGTTTTATTTACATCTAGCTGTTGTAGTGTTTTCCGAACCTCCGTCTGACGAATGCTTATGTCCGACATTCGAGTCCCGCAGAATTGTAGACTTGGAGGTATTTCGCCTGCTGTGTGTTTATTAACATCTCTTAATAAAATAGTATAGAGAAAAGTCTGGCAGACTGCTACGAAGAGGATTTTGAGTTTATTCTTAGGGCACACACCACTGAATTTTCTAAGTGAAATAAATCGGCTATCGCTTGTTAAGCAGTTTGAAAAACACGTGAGGTAATCTGCATATCTAAGAGCTTTCGAAAGATATGGGAGATTTTCCGGCACGCATTTGGCCGGGGTAGTGGAGGGCCCTATTTATCATGTTCGGTCATCAATTAGCTCGATCGAGTAGCGTTGTGTGCGGACGTGCTTGCACTGCTATGCGTGTATTAAATAATTATTATTTAATAAATGTAGTGAAAACACTGTTGCCATGAGTTGCTCACATCAGTTGCTCACAGCTTTTTTTGTAATTGTATTTTTTTTTAAATTACGTAGCTCCGTGATTTTAAAGTTTTATTTAAGTTTAAATCAATATGAAACGCTTATGTTTCATTAATATCGTGTGTAATATTAATAAAAGTGTAAAATAAATTGAGTTTGCTGTTTGAAACCTCGCTGCAGACAGTTCTTGGCGGACAGATCAACTACCCAGTGACAACGGACGGAATTCAAATCATCATCCTTAAACCCGGGGAGTATTTTACTTATTAACTTACACTCCTCAGCACATATTTACTCGGCTCACTGAACGTGAGCTTTGTCCATCACACACTGGCACAGTTTCTGTCTCCTTTTGCCTGACAAAAGTGGAAGCAAAATCAAAGACTGAACAAATGACCCATACAAGCACAAACTACACTTACACTTCACATTCATATACATATATGTAATTATTTATTAATTAAGTATACAATATTATAATTATTTATTGATTGTCTGCCTAGATTTAGTTATTAAGTACAACCATCTTATATATTTACCTAGATTTAGTTATTTAGTACAGCCATCAGCTAGGATTAACATACCTACTTGATACTGATATAAGAGTTGTTCAACAAACCATATTAATCTGAACCATTATTTAGTTTAATAGTCAAATTACCATTCTTACACCTTTCTTTCAATTTTCATAACTTATTTTCAACATACCTACATCAATCTATAATTCTCATAACTTTTTTATCTCTTTTATTTGGTACTAATTATATAATTATATTCACTCTTGTATATTAACATAATACCTATCTTTCTTCAAAGTATTCACCTGTTTTTCCTTTTTTAGGTAATTTGTGAGGCATGTCTTCAAACATGATGACCCGCAAGGCACTCGCTAAGGAAACAGAGAACAACTTGAAGATAGCGCTGTTAGAATTAAAGAAATACAAAGAAGATAACAGTCAACTATTGAACGAACGTGTTGATAGCGAAGAAGAAATTAAATATGTCAATGATAAAGTATCCTAGCTGAAGGCGCAATTGACGGAACTCCACATTGAACACATGGACATCTTGGACCAACGAGACAGACTACAGGATGAAGTTAGGTCCTACAGTAGCTGTGATGAAACCTACCTTAGACAGCTCAGGCGAATTATGGAGTTGGAGGCGAGTCTGAAGTGAATGAAGCCCAAACAACAATTTTATCGCAAGAGGAATCAATCCAGACGCTCAACACCACAGCAAACAAAAACCTGTTTTCAGAGGTAATCAGCGGTAATGCTAGTGTTATTAAGACTGTAAAATGTAAGTGCAACTGTAAATCTAAATTGATAACCAAAAGAAAATTTAGGAAATTATCAAAATTAAATAAATTGATAAAGCGACTTGAATCCAGTCACAAGGGGTCAAATAAAGTAAATAAATTATCACAAATTAACCATGACTTGGTTAAGGAGCAGGAGTCATTGATCCAAGAAAAATGGGTTACGGCTGCCAAAAGTATCAAAACTACGGTCGCAAATGTGATCTCTACTCAAAAAAGCAATACCAACGTCGTATATGTAAAAGAAGCCATGACCAAATACAACAAACAGCTACTATGGAACGCGAAACAGGACCTGAAAGTAAAATATAGCTTTAAGTACGTATGGTTTAAAAAAGGACTTATCAAAGCACGCAAACATGACGGCGATAAAATTTGGACCCTAAGAACCATGAATGACATCCGCGCCCTGGCAAACATCAAGGATTAAGACAATATCGCAAGTAACTTATTATATACTCGCTTATTACTACTTAAGTACATACTTTATTCCCCCTTAATATGGCTGATGACACACTTAACGATATATATGAGATAAATAACTGTATTGACGTTAACGATTTTATTAGATGTATCCCAAAAAGCTCACTTACATTATTATGCATGCATATCAATATTCGATCCCTAATTAAAAACTTCTCAGCACTTGAACAAATTGTACTTGATTCGAAAAAATGCATTGACATCGTGATTATAACAGAAGCAAATATATGCGAAACTACTAGTTGTTTGTATCACATTAATGGTTTTCATATGTATACAGCACTGCGTAAATCTCGAAAGGGTGGTGGTATTATCTTATATGTTAACAAGAAACACAAATGTACTATTATAAACAAGGCCACAAAATCTTTTGAAAGTATTTTGTGTACCGTGTCTACAAAGTGTAACTATACAGCGAACCTATGTGCGATATACCGACCTCTTAGCTCTAGTAAAATTGAATTTATAGACGAACTGAGTGCTACACTAAAACACTTTACGAAAACCACTGACTTATACATTTTAGGTGACACGAATATTGATCTTAAACTGGATAATCCTGTAAAGCATAAATACAGTAACATGTTACATGGTTTTGAATACACTAGAATCGAGTCATATAACGGGCAAATTAGCAAATCTTGTATCGACCACATATTTGTACGATCCCGCTCACAAGACCTATTCATGGCGGCACTCGGCACCACACTGGCTGACCACCGCGCTGTAATACTAGCATGCACTGGCGCGCGTATACAGAATGCTCTTAAATATAAGACTTGTATAAATAATCAGAAACTTTTTAAATATTTTGATGAAATCCGGTGGGAAGAATCAAATTATATTAAATGTCCTATAAAACTATTTAATTACGTACAGTCCCAGTTTAAATATTATAACGAAAAATCACAATACAACATAAAAATTAAATGCAGTTCATCACGCAGTAAAAACGTCTGGATAAATAAAAACGTGGATAATGCTTGTAAACACAGAGACAACCTATTTATTAAATGGTCAAAAGATTCTTCGAACCTTATTCTTAAGCAAGATTATAACAAAGCAAGAAATTATGCAAATATCCTGATACATAAAACTAAGAATAAACATCTAAAATCCGAAATTTTGTCAAACAAAAATAATATAAGACAACTTTGGCAAATTTAAAATCGATTAACAGGCAGATTAAAATATTCCATCGATGAAGTTATCCAAAACGCATTTCAAAAATCTAAAATATCACAAAAAGATATCGCAAATTTTGCACAATCATTTGATTCGGCTACTAAGCAAACAGCTCACAAATGTGCGAAACCGTTATTAAAAAAGTCAGATTATGAAGCTGCGGCCAATGTTACAATGCGTCTAAAACCCTCGGACCCCGATTTAGTGCAGAAAATGATTATGACTTTGAATTGTAATAAAGCGCCAGGAATAGATGGTATTAGGGCTATTGACATAAAAAAGCTAAGTACAAAAATCAGTTCAGTTATTTCTAATTTAATAAATTGATGCATACAAACGAGTAAATATCCACCAGTACTAAAAACGGGGATCGTAAGACCAGTACTCAAAAAAGGAAGCAGGGTCGACTTCAACAATTATCGACCTATCACTATACTGCCTGTCATTGACAAAATTATAGAAAAGTATATAGGCAAACATATATTCGACTTTTATACGAAAAATAATATACTCACTGAAAAACAATATGGGTTTCAACCTAAACAGAGCACCACCCAGTTACTATCATCTTTCTCAGACCAGATTCATGAACACTTGAATGAAAAACTACATGTTTTGGTAGTGTTTATAGACTACAGCAAGGCCTTTGATACGCTCCGACATGACAGGCTTCTTGAGTGTCTTCACAATAGCGGAATTAGGGGCAAATTACTGGATTGGTGTGAAGATTACCTCAAAGACAGATCTTACAAGGTCAAAGTTGGTGACGCGGTTAGTAAAACTGTTCGTATAACTGAAGGTACAGCACAAGGTTCGGTTCTCGGCCCACTGCACTTCCTCACATATGTCAATAGCCTTCCTAACACAATCAAAGAGTGTCAGATATTTCAGTTCGCTGACGACACTTGTCTTGTACCTACTGGCCGTAGCGTCAATGAGACTCAAAATAAACTGCAAGAAGACTTCAATAGGCTTACTACTAAATGCCGACAAGACAAAACTTATGTATATTAGTTCTACACAAAATAGGAGTATTGACTTACCTACACTGATAGCACACAACCATGACTGTTTACATATTAAACAGGTCAGTAATGCCAGTATACCTTGTAATTGTAAAACAATAGATCTAGTGCATAAACATACATACCTAGGATTAATAATAGATAGTCGTCTAAATTGGAAAGAACAAATATATGAGGTGAGCAATAAATTAAGAGGCATGCTGGCAAAATTTTCGATTATTAAATATAGAATACCGTATAACACACTCTTAATGCTATATAAGTCCTTAGTAGAATCTACGATTTCGTACGGCTTGTCGAGTTATGGCAGAACATTCAAGGCATATCTTGATCAGATTTATACACTCCAACTACGTATTTTAAAAACTATAGTTTCAAACAAAATTAAAGAGAAGTATAAAAATGACTACCATAAATTATTTGATTATTGTAAAATCCTACCTGTGCACGATAAGGTTAGTGTGCAATTATTACTTGAATAATTATTTAACGAAAAGCTCAAAATAACCAAAATTCTACAAAATAATGAAATGGAAACCCGCTGTGTGTCAAAAGCTAAATTATTACTCCCTTAATACAACAACTTATACGGTAAAATAACATTAAAATACATGGTGCCTAATCTAATTAATCAATTACCACTACCTCTTAGAAACAGTTTAACACGTAATAACCTAAAGTACAAACTAAACAAACATTTCTTACAAAATATAAATTAGGATAACAACTTATTCTAAAAATCGTACACTTCGTTCATAAAAAACTCAGTTTAGAATAAAACTATTGTGACGGCCGGTATCATGCCAAGCTGTCATCACTACCGTCGCCAAGGTCTTCTGACGTCTACACGACAAACTATCCGGTCATCAAACACAATAATTTATTAGCAAAGAGGTTTGAAGACTATTTTATTACTTGGAAATGAGTTTTTAGTTCGATGACGTATACACTCTGTCAAGTGTTCGCCAAATTCACCAGTCATTGACAACAAGGCGATGGCCGTGCGGATAGCACATTCCGTTCACGTTCTGAAGGCGTGGGTAAAAATCCCAGTCATAACTGTTATGTGGATTATGGTTTTTATGAAATTTGGAAAATGTTTATGAATATTTGGCAAATATTTAAAAGATTATTTAAAAATTTCGAGTAAAAATTAGAAAATTCTAGAAACTTCAGGAAGGAATGGAAAGGTTAAAAAGAGACAGGAGATGGAAACACAAATTTAAATATTTCGAATAAAGATTAGAAAATTCTAGAAACTTCAAGAAGGAATGGAAAGGTTAAAAAGAGACAGGAGATAGAAAAACAATTGAAAAACGAAAAGACAATCGACATTAGTAGATCTAGAACATTCTTAGGGGTATATAAGGCGGTGTAGACGCGCTAAGCGCCAGTTTAAGTAAAAAAGTGGTAAAGTGAAGAAGAAAAGGAAGAAGTAAAGGAAGAAAGAAGAAGTAGTAAAAAAGTGAAGTGAAAGTATAGTGCAGTAAAGTGCAGTGAAGTGCAGTGAAAAGTGCAGTGCAAAAAAACGCTAGTGTTGGTGCTGTCTGCGTCGGAATTAAACGGCGTGTCGTGTGTCAAGTCGAGTAAAGTGTCATCAGTGCTACTCGGTGTTTCCTTCCAATCCCGTTACCCCGTCCGTAACAATTGGTATCAGAAGTGGGATTGGAAGGTTCGAAGACGTTAGTAATGCCGAGGAAGGATCAACGTGCTAAACCTGTTCAGGAGCAAGATTGCTCAAGCCCAGAAGTTGAAGTGAGAATGGATTGCGCACTTTCGCAGGAAAGCGGTCGTGGAGAAAGAGTGTCTTCAGCTGAAGGCGCAGCTAACCCATTAGCTCTCGAAGGCTTCGCTGCAATTTTTGAACAATCCTTCCGTCAGCTCCAATTCAAAGTCGATCTGATCTTGCAGGAGAACTCACAGCGACTTGAATCTCGACTCGAGCAAAACTCGCAGCAGCTTAAATCTCGACTCGAGCAAAACTCGCAGCAGCTTGGCGAAATAATGGAGAGCCAGGTTGAGATTCGCCGTTATATATTGGAGAACGCCCGTAAGATCGCCGAGATGGAGATGTGTATTGGTAAAATGCAATCTCGCGTGACTATTATTGAGGAAGAGATGCAGACCCGCATGGCGTTAGTATCAGAAGAGATACATACCCGTATAGCTACGATAGAGGAGGAGTTAAAGAAGATGAAGTCCAACAGCCCTTCGGTCTCTATCAACTCATCAAGTTCTGGGGGTTATTTAAAAGTACCATTATTCGATGGTAACACTTCCTGGGAGGCCTACAGAATACAGTTTGAAGCCGCTTCTATTAGCAACGGTTGGAATGTCGACCAGGCCAAGTTTGCACTCATCCTGGCGTTGCGTGGAGAAGCATTTTCGGTGCTTGAGGCCGTGGGAAAGGACGCTACTTACGCACAGCTGTTTGAGGCTCTAGAATTCAGGTTTGGAGACGAGGACTTAAAATATGTGTTCCGAGCCAAGTTACGCAACCGCCGTCAGTATCCGAACGAATCCTTGCAGCAGTGGGCGATGGAAGTGACGTAGATGGTGCGAAAAGCTTATCAGTCGACACCCGCGGTACAAGTTCAAAGCATGCGACTCCAGGCGTTCATCGACGGAATTTATTACGATGAAGTCAGAGCTGCCGTGCGCCTGAAACACCACAACAATGTTAAAGACGCATTAGCACATGCTCTAGAAGTGGAGGCTTTTCGACAAGAAATTACGAGTGATCGAGACAGGGTTATTGCAGCGGAAGTAGAGAGAACTGGTCGCAGATCTTTTGTCCTAAAGTGTTATAACTGTAGAGAGCCCGGACATTTAAAGCGTAGCTGTCCGAAACATGTAGCAGAAAGGCGTCAGATTGACGCTAGTGTTCAAGTGTTGAAAGATGATCAGGAAGCGATTACATCCAGGACTTTGATGCAAGCGCTGATCAGAAGACGGAAAACTCCGAAAGTTCGTATTCGACAACGCACGGATGGAAATGGTTTAACTATCGATGGAGCAGTCTATGGCGTTATATGTTCGCTAACCCTGGACACAGGTGCGACACGAACGGTTATAGGAACTCGTTTGACAAGAAAGAACGGAAAGATTCTAACACCGTCAACTTCACCTCGACTGACGACGGCTACCGGTCAGTACATCCCAGTTATAGGCGAACAGATGGTGGCTATAAAAATCGGTGACAGCCTTTACTGGCAACGAGCGGCGATTGCAGACAACGTAAACGATTGCATTGTTGGGCTGGATTTCTTTAGAGATCATCAGTGCAGATTAGACATTAAAGGTGGTATACTTAAGTGTGGAGATGTGGAAATTCCAATGAAAGATGGTAGCATGGGGAAAGTTTTGTGCCTCAAAGAAAGCAGACTTGTACATAGATCACAGGCTTCAGCTCCTATATCGACGAAGCTTATTGACTTAATCCATGTCAAAAGGGGAGCGGTGTATCATCAGTCTAAGGATGCGCGGGACGCGCATGTCTTAGAGGGGGGTAGTGTGACGGCCGGTGTCATGCCAAGCTGTCATCACTACCGTTGCCAACAAGGAGCAAGTATACATGGAGATATAGTTTTAAGCATAAACAAGAAACCTATCGTTATTTATTTTTACTTGTATAAAATTTCATATGTGTAACCGAGTATTTATTACCTTTTGAAATACTCATGTCGCAATTTTTTCAAAAGAAGAAATGACTGTCAATAGTGATGTACTCATGCATTGATCTTTGATTGGTATTGGTATATAATTTGGTATGTAGAGACAAGATAAGCATTGGATTAAGTAATATACCAGTAGTATATTATTTTACGAGCTTTTATTTAGAGTATAGTACTTAGGTGCCTACAAAGAAACAAATGCTGTAAAAAGAGAGGTAATAATAAGATATGGTTACTATCTTGAGGAGACTTGTCTTATGTCCAGCAAAGATAGTATTTTGGCTGAAATAAAAATGCAATATTATTCGTAAATTAAAATTTTCTCATAAAATTACGAAGTCGGAAATCGAATTGACAATGTCCTTCGCGAAGCTCCTCTCCTACCGCTTATTCACAGGAGGAATTCAAGTATTCACTTCAAATTGTTGGTCAGAGTATAATTTATCCACCTCTATGATGATTCGCATTTCAGAAATTTCCAAATAATATAAAGTTTTGCATTACAAAAAAATGAAGTTTTGTCTTAACCTTACATTTGGAACAATAAGTAGGTTAGGTACTTGTTATTTGTAAACGAATCCTCCAGGTATGTGCAATCAAACAAGTCGGCGGTGGATCAGTTCGAAAAAAATCCCTTGGCTCACTTATCGCTATTACTTCCCGATGATTGCCCGGCAGGTGTGATACTATAATATGTTATATACTACATATATATGTTACCAAAATAGGATGTACATGGAAGGAAACAGTTAACATTTATGAACAATATTTTCATCCTGAGTTCCAAAAGTGCAAGCCATGTTCTCTTGAAGTTTTATTATCGCTTCTAAAAATAAAGTTTCGTTATTTCGGACATTTCTGAAAATTACAACACAAATCTGTTTATAATATGCATATAATAATATGTATATATGATTAGTTGATTAATATAGCATATATTTTTAACAGTTACAATGTTGGTATATATTGATTGAAAAAAATATAAGTTAATAATAATAAAGTAGAAGTACAAACCTCAGTATTAGACATCTGGTTAGTAAAAATAGTAGGCACAGCACAAGAATGCAAAACTTTCCTTTGAAATCCTTCTTGATAACAAGCAGACACAAAACCAAGTGAACAAAGTTTAGAAGAATTGGACTATTGCCATTCTCCCTTTCTTATATTTTGGGCCCAATTTAGTTTCAAACCTTCATTCGTTACAAATCTACAAAAAATCACAGTTAATAACCAATTATTTAAATTATAATCTTTCAGAAACTGGTTTTCTAACTGACAATTGTATTACAACACTATCCTCATATTTTTTATCGAAATATTTATATTATATTTATTTCATTGTGACTAATGGTATAAAAATATGTGTCAACGGTGGTCATTATCTTTATCTTTAAGTATAAGCTTTACAAATATCATTGTAGAATTATTACGGCAGATATCTACAATTTTACTTATTATGACTTACCGGTAGTAAGATATTTTTTGACCATTTTCGGTCAACAGTCCCATTCGGCTTTAACATCCGACGGCATTACAAATTATGGTAATTTTTTAATGTTTAGAAGTGATAATATCTAGAATTGTAATATTTTGTAGCAATCAAAATTGCAGTTTATTTCGACACGGCTTTTACTCCAGCTGGACGAACATCGACATGACATAAAATTTTTTTTGGCATATGTCATTCAAGGCTGTATAAAAGCTCTATGGCTATCACACTCGAACATATGCAGTTCTGTAATTAGAGAGAAAAGAGATGCATATACGATTTCTACTCTTTTTGAAATGCTCCCTCCATGTATACTTGCTCCTTGGTTGCCAAGGTCTTCTGACGTCTACACAACAAACTATCCGGTCATCATTTGATTTATTTCTTGGACAGGTGGCGCTAGTTGCCGTGTTTGCATCAGCTCTGTGATTTTTAGTTATTAAAAATACTAAATAGTGATTATCGTGACTTTTTATGTTTAATATATGTATAAAACTATATAACGTGCACCGTATATCGTTTGTGAAAGTATATACAAAGTGGTTTAAAAATAAAAAAGCGGAAATCCAAACTAACATCAAAACAGTGAGTTACTAAACAAAAGTAAATTTAATAGTTTAAATTATATTCAAATAACAATCTTAAAACATTAGTGCAAACATTACAGTATTTAAACTGTGAAAATACAACTAAAATCAGTGAATACAAAACTGTGAAAAAAGTGCTCGTTAATTTTATTCAAACTTGTGCACCGACAAAGTTCTGACCAATCAAAACACACACACCACACACAACAGCAGAGTATTTAATACAGAAGCCCTATTTACACGTTAATACTAGCTGTTCTGTTGGCATAGTGGATAATACCCCTGCGCTTACTACGTGAGGCTCAAGATCGAATCTTAGTTATTGGACACGCTTTTTGAGGTTTATTCAGAAATTTTAAATATGAATTTCTTTGATAACATAACGTTCAGAAAGACACGTACTCGATCTATGACAGATACAGAGATTATTAGTGATGATGAAAAAAGTCTAAATAGCTCCAAACTAGATGGCACCACTAGTAGTCTTCCTAACATATCCACTGAGGAAAATAACGCAGAGATTCAAAAGTTAAAAGAACATATTAACCAGCTTACTCAACAACTAAATGCAGCTCATGAGGAAATAAATAACATTTCTATAGAGAACCAAGAACTAAAAAAAACCGTTCAGATGTTATCGGCAAAACATGAGGTACTAAAAAAGGCTACAAAATATCTAACTTCTGATATTGAATCCAGCAATAAAAGTTTAAAAACGTCTACGCCCCGAAACAAGTCTAAAATAATACCACCAAAGAAAATTATGAATGACCAATGCACATCAATAAGCCAGAAACAGAATATTCAGACAGAAGATACAGTATTGAAAAGTTTAGATTGCGACGGATCCTACAAAACAGATAAAAATAGTACTGAGATGATAAATAATAACTCTTCCAAGTGCCATACTTCGACGAAAGATGGCGCGTCTTCAGATTATATATTTCAACCGAAGTCAAATAACCGGTGTACCGATGATAAGATAATATTAAAAAAAATGTATATATTTAGCGAAAATAACGTAAATAATATTCTTTGCCACGCTGAAAGGTTCTTTCCCCATTCAAAAATATGTCACTATTGTTCACCAAATGCGGGTATGTTACAAATTATTGATAACTTAGATAAAAAGGTAGTCAATTTTACTACTAAGGATTTTTGTATTATATTTATGGGTGAAAAGGACTTTTTAGTGTCAGAAAATTATGAAAGTTTGATTTACCATATTAAAGGTAAGTTAGAAAATATCACACACACAAATGTAATTCTGTGTTCTCCTAATTTTAAAGTAGGTTATTACACTTATTTATTTAATAAAAGAGTGGAAGCTTTCAATAGACTATTATATCAAAGTAACAAGAACTATGAATTTGCGTACTTGTTTGATACTAACAAACATTTGGAATACTCTTATAAAATGTTCTCAAAAAATACTGGGAAAATAAATAATGACGCTATAGTAAACATTTTTCAACACTTACAGAAATACATAATCTTTTTGAACAGTTTCTATAATGATGAAATTTGTAATAATAATAACAATGATATTGCAATAGAAAGTAACAAACGTAAGAGAAGTAATCAATTTAAGCCTGGTACTATTCCCTACTATTTTCATAAGTTAACCAATACTAAAGCTATTAAGTCCATATGTAATAATAGTGTTGCAGGTAAATCTATGGAATATTATAACGATACAAATTGTTTTCGTCAAAAATAAGTATCTATATGTACTTCATCAAAATATTGCCGGTCTTGTGAACAAAGCAGACTTGCTTTCTGTTTGTCTACATGAGTTATCAGAAAAAAAAACAAACAGTGGATGTATTATGTATAACCGAACATTTTATGATGTCCGGCCATGAGACCTATTTATGTATACAAAACTATACTTTGGCAGCGTTTTATAGTAGACAACATTGCAAAAGAGGTGGAGCTTGCATACTGGTACGAAATGGCCTTGTTTGGCAAGATATTCCAGATGCTTCATTGATTTCATTAGTTAATAACTTTGAATGTTGCGCAATCGAATTAACTCATTATATAATAATTATTGTTAGTGTATACAGAGTACCTAATGGAAACATTCGGATATTTTTTTGTAAATTGGAGGAGTTATTAATTAAAATATGTAAAAGAAAATATGAACACATTATTTTAGCAGGAGACATAAATATAGATATATTAAAAAATAACAATGTTACACTTGAACTTAAATGTCTATTGAAAAGTTTTAATTTATCCTTATCTATAGAGCAGCCTACTAGGTTAAATAGTCGAACCTGTTTAGACAACATTGCTCATAATTTCTGTAAGGGTTGTAAGACGGAAGTGCTCGAATTAGCCTTGTCTGATCATACTGCACAGTTGCTTGAATGTCCCGTAGTCAAAAAATGCATGTTTAATTATTCATATTCATAGGCATTCTCTTCAAAGAGAGTATTCAAATGAAAATATTATAAAATTCAGATCCTGTTTAAAAGCTTTATCTTTCTCTGACGTCTATGCCACTGACAGCCCAAATGAAGCATATAATTGCTTCTTTGAAACATTTAAGTTATTTTACGATTTATGCTTTCCTCTAAGATTTATTACAATACAAGTCAATAAAAAGTCTAAATGGATATCCGGTGGAATCAAATTGTGTAGTTCTAAAAAAAGAGAATTTTTATGGCAGGCTAGACTTAAGCCTACATGTAGTAATAATTCAAATACAGTAGTTACTCGAAGTTATTAAAAAGAATTATAAACTTAACTAAACGATCTCAAAATATCTATAATATTAAAAATTCTAAGAATAAAAATAAAACTACATGGCAAATAATAAATTCCTCTAAAATGCGTGTACCTAGTGATTCTATAAGTAAAATTGTTATAAATGATAAAGTTCTTGTTGAACCACAAATTATTGCAAATAAAATTAATGATTATTTTGTTGATAAAATTGTACCTTTACCAGAATCAGGACAGAATCCTACTAAGTACATAAAAAAATGTTTAAATTCAATGGTTTTTGATACCAAGTACATCTAACGATGTACTTAATATTATTAAGGATTTGAAATATAAAAATAGTGTGGGCTATGATAAAATCTCTACCAAAATAGTAAAATCTGTTGGAGATTTAATATCTGAACATCTCAGTTACATTTTAAACCTATGTATTTGCCATGGTATATTTCCTGACCAACTAAAAGTATCGATTATAATGCCTTTACACAAAAAAGAAAATAAAGATTTTAAATTATTGATAATTACAGACCGATTTCACTTCTGCCAATCTTTTCAAAAATATTTGAAAAATATATAAATTACAGAATATATTCATACCTTGAAAAGAACAATATATTATGTAAAGAATAAAAAGGTTTTCGTAAAGATAACACCATAAATATGGCTATATATGAGTTTTTAAATGTGGTAATGATGAATGTTGATAAAAGAATACCTATATGTGCCGTTTATTGTGATATGACACAAGCTTTTGACTACGTCGATCATAATATTCTACTTGAAAAGCTTGACGCTTATGGCTTAAGAGGCAATGTAAATAATTTAATAAAATCTTATTTAACAAACAGAAAACAGGTAATTGCAATAAATAAATTAAATTTCAAGACAAAAAGACAAGATATATACTTATCTAAGGAACGTAAAGTATTATTCGGAGTGCCCCAGGGCAGTGTATTGGGGCCTTTGTTGTTCATCATATACATAAATGATTTACCTCAAGCAATTAAACATCCCTTAACACTATTTGCCGATGACAGTACTGTGACTATAGCTTGTGACAAACCCGATTCCTATGAATCGGATATTAATACCACAATCAGCTCAATAATTGTATGGTTGAAAAATAATAATTTGAAGATAAATCTAGGCAAGACTCAAATTATGCATTTCTGTCAAAGACAACGCTCTTGTTATCAAATGAATATCAAATATCAGAATAATAATATATGTGAAACAAATAATACAAAATTCCTTGGACTGACGATTGACAATCAGCTTAATTGGAAACAACATATAGAGACTCTTTGCAAAAAAATCAGTAGTTCGTCCTATGCTCTTTATAAACTCAAACATACAGTTAACACAGAAGCTCTACTAACTGCTTACCATGGCATTATTGCATCCGTACTTAGATACGGAATAATTTTTTGGGGCAACTCTGCACATAGGGAGATTGCGTTCAAAGCACAAAAAAGATGTATTAGGGGCGGAACATATCTGACGGAAGATCCGTCGAACGTATCTTCGGTCGCGTATATTCCGTCAAATGAGTCGGTACACATCTGACGGAAAATGCGTCGAGCGTATCTGCACACATTTGCTAAAAGCGTGGCTATTATGCACACATATAAGTTTGTTCGTGCTGGGCCGTACTCAGGGCAGCTCAATATTTTACTGTCATATTCTTTTACCTAATCATTTTTCTTGTTCCCTGATGTTATGTAGTCACTGAAGTCCGCATTTATATTGTAATTTGAGTTTTACTATTAAAATATGTCGGACTTAAGAATTTTTTATAATAGCCAACGAGCGTTATTTGAATATATTTCCTGTATAGGTATGGAGGTTCAAAATTAAAAGACGATGATACTATTTGGTTACGGTTTTTAAGAAAATTTATACAAATGATATAGAAGGGGTTACAGTTGCAGCGCATGACACAAAATGTTTTCTATGTAGGTATTTTAATATATAAAGTTTGGAAATTAAAAGGCGTAGGTGTGAGATTTATTGCCTGTTCTTTCTTATGGTTATAACTTCTACGCCTCTACGTCGCATTAACTGTAAATGTAGAATCGTTGGTAAAAGTGGATTTTGGTTACAAATCGTGTTAATCATGTTTTATATTCTATTTTTTTTTGTTTATTAAGACAACTCCCGCACTAGGAATAAATCCTGTGTCGCGGGGAACTTTACGTACATGGAGTCCCATAGTCAAAGTCATCATGCCAATAAAATATTAATAATAATGGCATGATGGACCCTAGCTTTTAGGTATGACGTGCTTAATGTTACTAACTTTTCTTAAATTCTCAGTGCTGGTTTTTAGGTATTTTTTAGAAAATATTATTAAAATCATAAATAATTCTGCCAGACTCATTACGACGGCAGTAATTCCCGTAGACCTTTAGAACCTCATACCTAAAATTGGCCCACGATCCATGCTAGCAAGTATGCGTACACTCATAGCACATACTAACACTACATTATTCTACACATTTCGTTTCTGAAAAAATAAGTAAGGTCTGGCGGCCCTGGAATCTTACTCTACTACGCGTCACTCAAAATCACTGATCTGGGAATGACATGGATATGGCATGTCCAATACCTACGAATTTAGCGTGCATACCTACGAAATTAGCGTGCATACCTACGAAATGTTGGGCAATTTAAAATGGCTGCCATTTGGGTTGTACTCCAAAATATAATCGATATGGAGCCGGTCAGAGGAAAATAATACATTTTTGTAATAAGTTACTTCAGTTAGTTTAAATCTTTTGCCAGATTAGTTTATTTCATAATGCAAATGTGGGCGAACATGGCAAAGCGAAGGACGACCCTTGTATCAAACATGTAACAAAATATTCTCTGAAAGCCAATATCGATACTGTGTCGCTGAGAAAGTACCGGACATGAATGGCACCATACATACGGTAATGAAACACATAGCCTGAAGTACTGATTCATCTGGTTTTTAGACATCATCATCATCATCAGCCTTTTTCAGTCCACTGCTGGACTTTGAAAGGAGGAATTGGCCTACTATACCACGCTGGCCAAACGGGTTGGTATAGGGTTTGTATCAAGTTTTCCTTCTCTAACAGTGCTGTTTTCTGCATGATATGCTCCCTCTGTCGGCTCTTACGACACCCATGGGATGATATGTGGTGGTGACAATCCGTATTCTTAATCCGTCACCACACGGATTAGACATATGTATGCACAAAAACAAAATTATTATGTTCGATCTACAACGATTTCACAGCAGATGTACCACAAACCTTGGCAAAAAATATGGCGACAGTGGCACGAATGACATTTCTAATAAAATATCGTCATGATTAACTTATTCAGTAAACTAGGGCTATCTCTTTTTTCTGACAGAGATATCCCTAAGACAAAACGAGACGACACTATGTTTGGTGGCTTTATGTCGATTTCGTATATATGTGTATAAAAAAAATCATGGTGAAATGTGGGTGTAATATTACACCTCTGCCCACCCCTCCGGGGATACAGGCGTGAGTCTATAAAAATAAAAAATATTATAATATATGTGTATAATGTTATTTTTCTATATATTATGTACTATTTGCCCTCTCCATGTATATTCCTTACTCAATGGTCAAAATTCACGTGGTGCGTGATGCGCGCGACGTCGACGGATAATCCGTCAGTACGCTCGAAGTACTAACGGATCTTCGGTCAGGTGTGAAAGGTTGAACGTTTTTCCATACATTTGTATGTATTGGCGTTACGCGACGGATAAAACGCGACGGATCTTCCGTCAGATATGTTCCGCCCCTTAGGGCTATGTTTGGTCTTCGAGTGACTGACAGCTGTAGATCATATTTTATCAAACACAAAATTCTAACACTTCCGTCTTTGTATATTTTTGAAGTAGCTTTATTTGTTAAAGCAAATCCACATTTGTTTCCCAGTTTATCTGATGTTATCATACGTAATAGGCGCAAAAATAATTTATGTATTCGAAAAGCTAATACTGCCCTCTTATGGAATAGCATGTTTCGTCTAGCTCCAAAGATTTATAACAAGATACCGGAGGCATACAAAGAATTTAATTTAAAACTTTTCAAGAAAAAGCTTAATATATTTTTATGTGAAAGATGCTATTATTCGATTACCAATTTTCTAAATGACACGTCTCAAAATGTTTTTAATTGATTTTATTACTTTTAATTATTTTCTATTTTTTTATCCATGAAATTTTGTACGCCGATTGGCAAGACACAGCGTTGCACTGTTCTTTTATTTGTAAGATCTTTTTATTACCTGTGTTTAACAAAATAAATATAATTTGAATTTGAAAATTTGAATTTGAATCAAACACAATAATTTATTAGCAAAGAGGTTTGAAGACTATTTTATTATTTGGAAATGAGTTTTAGATCGATGACGTATACACTCTGTCAAGTGTTCGCCAAATTCACCAGTCATTGACAACAAGGCGATGGCCGTGCGGATATCACATTCCGTTCACGTTCTGAAGGCGTGGGTTCAAATCCCAGTCATAACTGTTATGTGGATTATGGTTTTTATGAAATTTGGAAAATGTTTATGAATATTTGGCAAATATTTAAAAGATTACTTAAATATTTCGAGTAAAAATTAGAAAATTCTAGAAACTTCAGGAAGGAATGGAAAGGTTAAAAAGAGACAGGAGATGGAAACACAAATTTAAATATTTCGAATAAAGATTAGAAAATTCTAGAAACTTCAAGAAGGAATGGAAAGGTTAAAAAGAGACAGGAGATGGAAAAACAATTGAATAACGAAAAGACAATCGAAATTAGTAGATCTAGAACATTCTTAGGGGTATATAAGGCGGTGTAGACGCGCTAAGCGCCAGTTTAAGTTGAAAAGTGGTAAAGTGAAGAAGAAAAGGAAGAAGTAAAGGAAGAAAGAAGAAGTAGTAAAAAAGTGAAGTGAAAGTATAGTGCAGTAAAGTGCAGTGAAGTGCAGTGAAAAGTGCAGTGCAAAAAACGCTAGTGTTGGTGCTGTCTGCGTCGGAATTAAACGGCGTGTCGTGTGTCAAGTCGAATAAAGTGTCATCAGTGCTACTCGGTGTTTCCTTACAATCGCGTTACCCCATCCGTAACTAATCAATGCAAATTCTAATATACAAAAGCCGGCCATTGTGATGTTGCTACCGATAACTTGGCACATCGCTCTGTATTATTTTACACCTACCTACATTGTATACAACTTATTATATTTTTATTTTGTTTTGCCAGATGTTTCTTGTTATACCTCACATTAAATACCTGTATACCTATGCTTTAAGTTCATATTTTAATTTGTAACGTCGATGTTATTTTGATGTACGTTAAAACTCACCAGAGTTTATGTTTGCATCATAGAAATGATCTGTAAAATGTATCTTGTATCTAATAAATAAATAAAAAAATGTCGAAGCTTGAGGCTAGCAATGAACAATTACTCAGTAGTAGATTGGTATATGATCAGCACACACATGAGCTACAAACACACATATCAAAACTGACTGCATAGCTTGACAAAATGGCAATAACACACCAGAAAGAAACTCAAGAATACATATTAAAATATGATGAGATTTCTAGAGTTGGTAGAAAGTATCTAGAACAACTACTCTCTATAGCAAACAAAAAATGTTGCTTAAATTGTTCAAAATTAAATAATGATTTAGAAAGTAGTCTAGTACTAGAACAACCTCACATAATATACAACAGTTCTGATGCCTTGTTACAAACAAATCATATATGTTCATTTGACACTCATAATAATAACACTGTATTGATGTTGTCTGACCATTTGGGAGTGGGTTTGGGTAGCTTAATAGATAGTTACACTAACCGTCCATTACAAAACTTTTGTTATCCAGGAGAAAGAATGTCTTCATTAGTTAATAAGTTAAAACATGCAGAATTAAATGAACATTCTACAATTATTATTATGTATGGTGATAGCTTACTAGTTACTAGGAAAGATATACTAGCTTTATCGGATATAATGACTGATAGAAGTTCTAAAGTGGGGTGCAATTTTATAGTCTGTGCATTTCCTTATTCAAAGACCTTATCTGATAAAGAAAACAACCAGATAAGTAAATTAAATCTATTATTATATAAAAGTACATATCGTCATAATGACAAAATTTTATTCTTTGACACAAATACTTTTATTAAAAGTAATTTTATTTTAACAAAAGATACTATGTATCTTTCTCGCTCTTTTAAACGACAACTTGCTAAATTATTGGCATTTAATTTAAACAGTGACCCAAGTACTGTTAGAGTACATTTTATCGAACCTGACATGATATATGACAATTCCAGTATTGACATTTATAATAATAATAATTTAAATTAAATTCTGAGACAGTAGAGAACACCTCTAGCTATAATAAGATTACTCGTAACTCATTGACTAATACACTTAAATATAATAACAAAAATTTGATTAAATTAGTTCATCAGAATATTAGAAGTATGATTAATAAAGATTAAGAAATGGAATTGTTTATGAACTGTAATGCTGTTGATATATTTTGCATCACTGAACATTGGCTAAAAAGCAACCAGTTCATGTTCAATTTCAGTAATCATATAGTAGGAAGCTCGTTTAGCCGGCAGCAAGCAGTACATGGTGGCTCGATGATTTTAATTAATAAGCAACTTAAATTTAGGGAGCGTCATGATATTGTAAGTCTGTCTGTTGAGCGAACTATTGAGGTAGCCTGTGTGGAACTGAGGAGATTTATTGTAATAAGTGTATACAGGCCTCCTTCAGCAATGTATGATAGCTTCGAGTGTATTATGGATGAGATATTAAACAAAGTTGCAAAAATAAATAAAAATGTTGTTGTGTGCGGTGACTTTAATGTAAATTGATTGGAGGATAGTAGTCTTAGTACAAAATTGAAAGCGCTGTTTCTATCATATAATCTGAAGAACTTATTCTTAGAGCCCACAAGAGTTACTTCCTCTACATCTACTTGCCTAGATAATATATTTACAGATATCATAGTAAGAGACAAGCAAATTATTAGACAGTTAGACTCAGACCATTGTGGACAGATCTCCTTTAGTGATAACAGTAAGAATGTTTCTAGGCAAAATATAGTTGTAATACCTAAAACTGCAACTCGTTTTGCTAGGTTTCAAAGTAAACTAATGACTAGCTGGTCACTGTTAGATGATGAAGGTGACCCTAATTTGTTATATAATAGCTTTTTTTTAAAGCGTTTTGTACAGAATTTAATTCGATTTTCACACCTAGAACGATTACAGTTGGAGGTAATGTAACCTTCTGTGAATGGGCAACAACTGGGCTTCCCAAAAGTAGAAAGAGATTGTATGAGCCATATGTCGAGAGAAACTTTAAGTGAACAATTTCAGGATTATGTTAGAAACTATGCTAGGATATTTCGAAAACTTTGCAAGAAAGCTAAGTCTCTTTACCTGAGTTCAAGGATTAGGAGTAGTGACGATAAAATGAAAATGACATGTAGTATAATAAACAGCGAGACTGGAAAAGTTAAAAATAAAAGTTCAATATTTAGTTTGAACATTGATAACGACACTATTACATCAGACTCAAAAGTTGCATCGGCGTTTGAAAGTTTTTTTACTGATATCCCCGTTATTACTACTAGATCTTTGGACTCAACAACCAATGCAGCGGAATCTCTTTTAAAAGAAAACATGAGTACAACCTATAGTAATTTCTCATTTCAGTATATAAATTCAAATGATGTTATAAAAGCTTTTAATACTATAAATTTAAAGAAGACTGCAGACTTGTGGGGCAATTCCGTTACTATTACCAAGTCCATTATTGCTTTAGCTGCTAACAGATTAGCTTTAATATTTAATAAGTGTATTGACTGTGGTGTATTTCCTGATCTTATGAAAGATAGCAAGGTAATACCTTTGTACAAAGCAGGTAGCACATCAGACCCCACCAACTATAGGTCAATTTCTGTGCTGCCCACATTTAGCAAAATTTTCGAGAAATTGATACTAGACCAACTGCAAAGTTATTTTAATAACAACGAGCTTCTACACTCTAAACAATTTGGTTTTACAAAGGGGTTCCACCCACGACCGATGCCGGTGTTGAGCTTGTAAAGTAAAACATTTCTTTGATGCCTGGGAGGATTCACATGATGCTTTAGGTGTCTTCTGTGATTTATCCAAGGCCTTTGATTGTGTAGAACATGATACATTGATCAGGAAATTACATCACTATGGTTTAAGTAGTTCTGCTCTGAATCTTCTTACTTCATATTTGAGTAATAGGTTTCAGAGAGTTGATGTCAACGGGACGCGTTTGCATGGATTTGTAGTCAAAATGGGCGTCCCACAGGGTTCAATCCTCGGTCCCTTTTTATTTTTAGTTTATATCAATGACTTACCACACCTTGTTAATGACAAGCACGGGATAGTACTGTTTGCTGATGATACCTCACTTTTATTTAAATTATAACGACAGCAAATTGATATGGACGATGTAAACATTGCTATCTCTTTGCTAGTTTGAGGTTAACAACCTGCTTTTAAATAGACTTAAAACTAAATGTATTCGATTTTTGATGCCTAACGTCAAACAAGTGAACACCTCAGTAAAGGTTAAGGATGATGTGTTGGATCTTGTGGATGACATGAAATTTTTAGGCATTACACTAGATTCTAAGCTGCAATGGGGACCACATATTAGTTAATTGTCGAATAGACTCAGCTCTGCAGCATAAGCAGTCAGGAAAATTCGCCAGTTAACTGACATTGACACTGCCAGGCTTGTATATCATAGCTATTTTCATAGTATAATGTCACACGGTATTCTCCTGTGGGAAAATGCTGCCGACATTCAGCCCATCTTTGTTCTGCAGAAAAGAGCTATTCGAGCAATTTATAATTTGGATTATGGGGCTTCGTTAAGGAATAAATTCAAGGAAATAAACATTTTAAAAGTTGCAAGCCAGTACATTTATTCCAACCTAATATATTTATTACTCAAAGAAAAGTGATATCCACAATTTGAATACTAGAAATAAGAGTAAGCTAGTAGTGCCGGCTACCCGGCTAGAGAAAATAAAAAAAACTTTTCAAGGCCAATGTGTGCGCTTTTACAATAAAGTGCCAAGCAATATTCAAAATTTAAGTTATAATAAATTCAAAAAGATTATAAAACGTAAACTTTGTCAAAAAGGGTACTATTCAGTGCTAGATTATATTGAAGATAAAAATGCTTGGGATTAATTTGCTCGGTCCCACAGGCTACTTATGTTTGATTAGTGTTAAGTTTCATGTGAGTGTGAGTTACTGTGTCTATATTATGCTAGTTAGTACTTTTATATTATTATTAAAAAAGCCTTATTAATTGACAACAACATTATAAACACACCAGCTCATATACCTATGAAAAATTCAATGTAGTTACTAAGTTTTTTAAATTGTATAGAATCAAGACGTAGAAAAGAGTGGCCCTTCTCACGAGGCTCTACTTTCTGAACAGGCATTTTTTTTCAATGCTCAACTATGTTAATATGCATTTAAAGTAACTTTTTTATTTTTTTATTTGTATGACTTTCTGACGTGTCCAAAAAATTTAAACATTTTTATGGAAATAAACATATTTGAGTTTGAGTTTGAGTTTGCAACTTATAGCTAACGAGTTGTTGGCATTCAAACAATATGCGATCGATACCATGGACGAGGTCAGCATTCTGCAGATCTGTAAGTCCAACTTTAAGGAAGAAGATATTAGTGCTGGTAAAAAAGTACTATATCAGACGCTGAACAAACTGGACCAGATGCCGTCTCGACGAAGAGATGGCATGGAGAAGAGCATCGAAGACATCATCACCTTATTTAAAGGCGAAGGATCTCCACAAGCTGCCACCCGTCACGTTTGACCACGTTGACGTAACCAGGCTGCTGAAGGACATTACGACTCTAAAATCCAGTCTGGCTGAGGTGAAGTCCAAAATGGAATAATCGGATAGCACCATAAGTGAGCTGCGTGCAGAGATAGTGTTACAACGTACCGCTATGTCAGCAAGTAAGTTGCCTTCAAATGTCAACACTCGACGCGGGGCTCAAAATGCATCAGTCGCCAGTTTTGAGTCAGCGAATTTGCTTGCGTCACCTAACGCAAGCGTCACGGCGTGTGCTGTTGCTGACCTCGGGTCATCGACACCTATCAAGGTTGTTACGAGTGTGAATGAGTCTAAACCTAAACGCACCTACGCCGACGTTACTGCCGTATGCAAAACGCAGCAAAATCGGCAGGAGAAAAAAGGGGGTAATCAAAAGCAATCTGAAACCTCCCAACGCAAGGGCGAGGAATCGAGAGTCACAGTTTGTTCAGCTTTAAGCAACTGAAAGTCTGACGCCATGTGGTTTGAAGCAGAAATGCAGTGCATGTATACCGTGAAATAAAGAGCAAGTTGCTAAGTTTGGCGTGTGCTTTCTACTCTTTGTCTGCAAATTGGGCTGTTGTTTATAAGTGGGCGGTTTGGTTGACGTCAACTTCTCATACCAAATACCTTTCTCTTTTTAAAGGCCTAATTTGTGTTGCGTAAATCTAACTACTATTTAAACGAAAATTTAAATTGGATTGATCGATGTTTTTTAATTATTTCACGCGAAAGCTACTGAATGGTTTTATTTAAAATGTGCAGTGATTTAGCATATATGTACATAAAAATAGCACATGGGCTTAGTTTTGTCCCGATAACCATCACCTATGTGAGCGAAGCTATGGGCAGAAGCTAGTCTTTACTTTCAGTTGGGTAACTATTTAGAATCATCGTTCAAAGGAGGTATATACTTGTACACTTTTTTGTGTCACGAAGAAAGTGGAGTAAAAAGTGGAAAACTGTGAATAAACTTTTATTTTGCCTATTATTATTGCAGCTACCCGTTATGTCTCTACACCACCTAAAATTTCACTGGTAGGTCTACATTGGTAATTATTTTTCTGTTATATGCAAGAAATATTGTGCTACGATAATTTGAACTTACCTTAGACAAAGTAACCCCTGTATGAGATAGACGGCTACAATGAATCACCTAAGATACGATCAAATAATTCGGAGGCACTTGAACTATTTTCTGTTGACTGACACTTGGAACAAATCTGAGGTGTCTTGTAAGAAAACAATAGGAGTACAACGTTGCTTAGTGAATTTAGCGATAAATATTCTTTTATCTTGGTTACTTGCAAAGAGATATATTAGGAATCGGAACAAGTATTATATTTTGGTTTTAATGTATTTGACGAACTCTGTATACATAAAATTATTGCGTTATATGTAGGTATGTTCATTAGGGACCGTAGAAGTGTAATAGGTAGGGATTACCTACCCAAAATTCCCACGGGATCGGGCAGAAACGAGCACAATAAACTGCTAAAACTGCATTAGTTCTGTAATGAGCCCTAATGTAAACGAGTTTTCAAACAATGAAATACGAAGCCAAGCTTTTGACAACCGTCTGGCTTGGATATTGGGAAGAGAGTACCAGGTTAAGGCTTTCTATGGCTATGACTGACTAATGCTGAGTGCGCAGAAAGGATAATATAGTGTGCCAGAAAGGGCACATAATATATCTGTAGATGTTCGATCCCCAAATAATTATTGCAGAAGATAATTAATACATGATGTGTTGCAAAAATTCACTTTCAAAGTCACGGAACGTCGGCTATAAGATCTCGTGATGTAAGAATACAACATTAGTATTAGAGATTTACGTAGTTGTCTATATATGGGGGAAGAGGCTGTGTACTAAGGGCATTATGTTGCGGGTATATTGTAGTGGACGATCCGTACGCGTTGTATCGTATTTCAAGACGGGTATACAGCTCACATGAAATTGATGTTCTATAGCTGCTCTTCCATCTAAAGCTTCGCGAAGACGTCTGTAGTGATGATCGCGGCAGTTAGATAGCGCACGATTGGTATCGACGACCCCCGCCTATTGATTGCCTATATCGGGCTTCGAAAATGCGTAGAGTTGCTCGAACACACTGGTGCTCAAGCGACGCTCACATTGCCTCTCTAGGTAGATACCGCCGCAGTTTCAGTTTTCTGCTGCTAATTAGTAACGTACAAATGGAGTACTATATGTCGGTCTAAATAGTATTGTAGCAAGTTAAATTACTGGGCATTAGAGGACATAACAATTTACCTCTCAAGTTAGGCAGCGGCTTGGCTGTGTTTCCGACATGGCCAAAGTCTACGGGCGGCGAGTGTCGCTTACCATTAGGTGGGCCGTCAGCTGGTTTGCCACAAATAGCCATAAAAATAAATAAAAGTCAGCTACATGACTCTGTGTACAAACCCTATATGAATTTGAATAGCGATTCTCGATTATAGACTAATAACTTGTTTACGGAATCTTGTGTACGTGAGGCCTAAGATATGTGGACTCCAAATCGCTACCCATTCCTTAATTTTCTTACGTTAATACTTTGGAATAAGAGGGCGATAGTGAAGTAGCGACTGACCTCCTGTCCTGTTATTACTCGTCAGAAATCAGATTTACTTACTCTTATGTAATAACTGCCCTTGATTTTACCTTCAAATATAAAATTGAGATAGAATAACATAATAAAACCACCTTTTCGTAAATACTATGGCCAGATACTTAAAGAAGATGTAGTTACAAGCATTGAGAAAGGCATGTTAAGATGGTTTGGGCACATGGAGAGGATGGATGACGATAGACTGACAAAGAAGATATATAAGGCAAGTGTGAATGGAACAGGACAAAGGGGAAGACCTAGGCGGACGTTCTCTGACCAGATTGGAGACATCCTGAAAAAAGGACAAGTCAGAAGTACCCTTAACAGAAGAGCATGCATGAGAAACTTGATGGGAGTGAGTGAAGCAAGTGAGGTATGTCAGGATCGTTGCAAATGGCGTTCCGTAGTCTCTGCCTACCCCTCCGGGAAACAGGCGTGAGTCTATGTATGTATGTATGTAGATACTTAACAGAATATTAAAAGTTTAAGATTTCATAGAATAAGGACTTGTTTTGACTTTATTCATTCATTCTCCATCTGATTGTGAACAGAATTACAATATCAAGAATAGGGTTGATCATTACATTTTATTCTCATAGTGTAAAATCATTCAAATTAGCTTCAGCCGCGGACAAAATTGCGTGAGGACCAATACGGCATATATACTATCAAAATATTTCAAGTTTATATCAATTTGTTATTTAGTAAGTCAGCAGACATTACTTTCTTTTACTGAACAGGAACTTTTAAATTATGCAATGTGCATTCCAGTCACACTAAGCGTACCTAATCATAATCATATTTCCGACTTAATGATATATATTTTTATAATAAAACTAGTTTTAGCCCGCGGCTTCGCTCGCGTAAATTCGGGGTTCTCTGGTTATAGTATATCATCTATGTTCGGGGTAACACAAATCTCCTTTATTGGGCGAATACTTCTATAATTTTATTGTCGTTTTAACTGTTAAAGACATATAACTGCAAAAAGTATTTACACATATCAACTACTTAGTACTAAGTACTGCATGTTATCCGGTATCAGTGACGTTTCGCTAGACTGGTCAATATGGCGACTGCGATTTGTCTGTCAGAACTATTAGAATTTAACAAAATACTCGACAAGCCGAATTTTGCGGATATATGTTGTGGACTCGAAATCTTTATTTTTTAATGTTTTATTATTCAGGTAAGGCTTCGATGTACTCCTTGACGAAATTATTAATATAAGATTTGACACTGTGATAGCAGCGCAGTCCGTCGGTTACAATGTGAAACATTCCAAAATCCACTACTACTTACAAATAAAAAGTGAAGTAAAAAAAATTCCAGTGGATTAAATTGTGAATCTAAACCATTCTCAAGTCGTCTTGAACATACACAAAAAATTTCATCAAGATCGGTCCAGTCGTTTAGGAGGAGTTAAGTGACATGCACACGCACACAAGAAATATATATATTAAGATAAAATTACTTAGCTTAAGTGAATAGTTTTATATTTTACTATGCCCAGCCTGCAAAACTTTAAGGCAGAGATAGTACAGTGGAGATACCAATAGACTGCCACGTAGAGTTGTATAGGGTCGAATCCGCACTACTAACCTTTAGGAGTTAAGTGCGTATTGAAATTTAATTATCACTTGCCCTGAGTCTTGAAGAGGACGTTAAATCGTCGATCCCGGCTGTCATAAAGATCTTTGACAATCGTTATAGAAAAGTTATTACTAAGCTCCCAGTATCGAACCTGTTCAAACGTTACGCACTCAAATACACATTCCTGTTTACTGGTTCCCGTGAGAACGTCAACCACTATCAACTTTTTACTAGCAGTGCAACATATTGGAATTATGGACGCCCTAATAACATAGAACCCTTAAGTGTCTTTCTTTACGAGATGTAAGATACTGCTTCGTTTATTGTAGCTTCCAAGGCTGGACGTAGAATACCTAAGGAAGTCCCAAATATGATATCACATACTGTCCAAGATTTTATTTCTTATTAAATATTAATACCTACGTGATCCTACCACGCTAGTACGAAGATCAGAATATATGTTTTCTTTTTCAAGATTATTTTTAAAGTAGATCACAACAGGCAAATATGGCGGAAAACCGAAAGAGAGAACCAAAAAAGTAATCCTTTGAAATTCTTATTTCAAAGCATTTCTATTTTTGCTTGGAAGTAGATAACATTCTCTATGCTCTGTCGACACATCGATTCTCGCACGTTGTACGCCGTGTGCATTTTCATCGCCAAAATATGTTCATAAATCTTGTACACAATATTCAAATGTCAGGCTCTTGAGAATCGCTGTGTAAATTGTACTATTTCATATCTCAAAACCATTATTTGACGCCACTCACAAATACTCGACTGTGACAATTTCATATTGCTTACAAAAGGACTGATTTACATAATAAAATAAATATTACTGAGAAAATCATAATTATATGCCACCAAGGCAAATTCAAATGAAGTGTATTTGATATAGAGTCGCTTTTTACCGTAGATATTGTTACACAAATGGTATGATTAATGACATTGGAATAAAAATGTGTTACAATGATTCATGGGTTTCGTAGATCTTAATGTATATTTTTGTTAAGTCAGTTTCGACCTCATTGTAGTTACTTATGCAACTACGATTCTCAAGAACTGATCACAGATCACTTAAATTAGAATGCGTAGAGCATCTTAACACTTTATATGAATGTTATTTATGAATCAGGGGATAGAAAGTCATTCAGTACGCTATTTCCTCTTATTTTGTTGGATGTATGTATGTAGGTCCTTTAATTAATTGGCTTTAGCTGAACAGTCGTTTTAAAACGTTTATTAATAAGCACCACCACCTCATAAGAGATCCATTATAAAAAATATTTTAGCTGTTGAACGTGACATTTAAGTATAATAATCGGAGCACGTGATATTCATCGTGTAGGTTTCAGTTATATGTAAATTACACCACGATATAGAAAAATAATAGTGTTGATTACACAAAAAAATGTGCTTGAATCAATACCACAAGCTGCAGGATACACGTAAATTTCAATAACCGTGAGACCGCGTATAATTTACACGCTTTTTGTTGTTCCGCGCGAATAGCGCGAAAGAACAAAAAGACCTACAGATAGACTTTAATTATTTTTGCTGGTTTCATATTAGTATGATTGTTCATAAGTCCTAATGCTGGATTTTAATAAGTGTCACCTGATTCCACTCAGACAATAAAGACAAGCTGTAATTACATAAAAAAGAAAATATGATTGATAGAATTAGACAACGACTTTACTATAAGTGTAGTAATAATCGACTGCTGATCGGAGGTCCCGAGTTCGATTGCCGGCTGGGTTTTTCCGAATACTCAGTAGTAGCCTGGAGTCTGGTGATATGCCCGGTAACGCCAATAGGCTCGCCCCCTATTACGTGGGACCTAAAAATTCATGGCGAAATGTGGGTGTAATATTTACACCTCTGTCTACTCCTTCGGGGATACAGGCGTGACGCTACAAAAAAATAAAAATGCAGTTATAACTAAGAGCGAAATATTATATCAAAATTGAAAAGTTTGTACGCAAAATACTCTGTTATTTTGCGTACAAATTTTAATATTTCTTATAGCTGACTAGAGGAATGCAGGCAGGTACACCCGCACCTCTTTTAAGTGCACTCCTACGGTCACAAAGGAAAATGCCCCAATGAACATAATACATATAATAAAATAATATAATATTCTGCCACATTCACACAACACCATCTAGTCCCAAACTAAGCAGAGCTTGTACTATGGGTACTAGACAATTGATAAACATACATAGGATACTTTTTTTCGTAAATACATACATATTATACATAGAAACACCCAGACCAAGACAAACATCCATGTTCATGTACACAAATGTTTGACTTGAGCGGGAATCGAAGCCGCGACCTTTGACGTAGCAGTCGCTTATACTCCCGCTACGCCAACCGGCCGTGGACAGACTACGCCAACATGCTAAATTTCAGCTTCCTGCGCTAATAGTTTTGGCTGTAGCTTGTCTGTAAGCCAGTCAGCAACGTAAGAATGTTATACAGGGTGGCGCTTGCATAGGGGCACTTTTTTAATAGTGGCATAGCTTACAACATTCTTAAGCCTTGTACCAAAAATCAATTCAATCGGTGCAGTAGTTTAGCTACAATATCGATTTTAAGTTCCGCATTTTTTGCACATGCTTTGAATTCCACACAGCTGATACAAATCGGTCAACGACCCTACATTGCGCGCCGCGACTTGTTACGACGCGACGCCTCGACGTCATCCAAAGTTAGGCTCAGCGCAGACAGAACGGAGCGCAGCGGAGAGGATTCCATTAACGCACTTGAAAATAAACTTTATTTTTTTACAATAAAGTGCATAAATGCTTGAACCTGACAAAAAATATTCGCGCGTCCTCGAAGATACGCGGGGGATTCCCGCGTATCTTCGAGGCGTGCGGCGTCGAGTCGGCGCCCGCGTAGTACGCGTACTTTCAGTCAGTGTTGTTACTGAGTTTAACGAACTTTCGCGACAAAATATTTACTGTAGAGTGGTAACCCAGAACGGTTTATTCACGCAGGCTCGCGAGGTCGCCGCAAGCTTGAGCATACGCAATCCGTAAACAAAATGCCCGAGACCGCGTGGGGATTATTCCTCTCTGTCTGCGTTGACCCTTATACTACGGCCACACTACCGTGATATGCCAATAATTATTGCCATAATTTCAACAATGCCTAGGTGTAACCACGATTTATGGCCATAATTTTACAATGCCAATCAATGTGGCATATGGCGGTAAGCAATAGCTCCGGCGGCGGTCTTTTTTCGCACATCAAAGAAGATTACCGCAGTAATTAATGCGTTTGTGGCCACACTACCGTTTGTTCAGTGTGCAACACGAGTTCGACGACGACGCACGTATCTACTGATATGGAGTGGTCAAATGAAAAAGCGCTCGAATTTTTGGAATTATTCCAATCCGAACCGTCTCTTTGGGATACCCGACAGAAAGCTAAAAATTTAAAAGATTCATGATAAAGTAATTGGCACTTATAAAATACCAAACAGCTGCAGCTTCAACCGCCATCTTGACAAAATGATATTTTTACCGCCTAGTTTATTGACATATCTCGGTAAACTCTAGTGTAACCACACGACTTCACGCAGTAATTTAAACGGTAATTTATTGCCATAATTATGGCGGTAACAGCCCGGTAGACGGTAACGTAGTGTGGCCGTAACATTAGACGTCGTCGTCGTGCAACGTCACTTCGTCTCGTAGGTACGACTTGTCGTTGTAGGTTTTTGCGCCCGAGTAAATTTTTACAGAAAAATACTTTTGAAACTTTCTAATTACCTTTTCAATAAAGTTACATAATAATGAACTGGATCGGTTCCGGCAAGCACGAAAAAATCTAATAAGGTAGTGCATTTACATACGGTACGCATCAGCTGACGATGACGGCGAGTCTGCACCGCAGTTTGGGGCGCTTCTATAATTATATTATGTAACTTATATCATTTATAGGTATATTTATTTATTTTATTTAATTTATGCAACTAAGTATGTGTGTATATTTTCACTAATTAGATTACTATATATATATAAATCACTACACAATACACATTCACTGAAACCTACACGGATTGCATGTTGTGATCGGCACGGCGGTGGTTGCACATCCGGGATGTCCGGAAGGGGCTGGAAGAATAATAGCGTCCGGTATGCACTAGCATCACTGGACATAGTGCTGATCCAGCCGTCTTTTTTGGCCAGCGATGGGACACATACCTCACCATATTCTATTATAATTGTTTTTGTTAATGTTTAAGTATTTATTTTCTTTTATATAAATGTTCTAAATCTACTAATTGTTGTTTATGTACCTACCTACTTGTTTTCTATTATATGTCCTATGTGCTGTTTCAAAATAAATTTTTATTTTCTTTTTTTTTCTTTTCTTTTCCTTAGACTTTTGATGATCGGTAAGTGAGTGACAAAATTAAGAATTTTGACTCGTTATAATTCTTAAACTCCTGGTTCAAATTGAATGAAATTTGAAATACACCATCTTTATACAATGCCTGCATGGTTACTAAAAAATCAGGCTTCTAGTTTTATCCACAATGAAGTTATAGGGGGTCGAAAATGGCCTGAATTGCTTCGAGAAAAGGATGGTACGGCCGTGCCGCTTTTTTGCTCGACTTGGTGGGGGCACTGCCGTGCCCCCAGATTAATTCTTGTTTTGCTTCGAAAATAGAGTTATCTGAAGGGAATTTCTAAAGGAGACTAAAATAGTGTTTGCAAATATAAATTTAGGTTTACTGACAAAGAATAAATTGTTCGCTTCCAAATGGAGCCAGCGATGGCTTAGTGGAGAAATAAACAGACTGCCATGCAAAAACCACAGCGCACATCACTGAGTTTTCAAAGTTATTTGCGTCTACAACGTTTAGTCATCGCTTGCCTCGTGCTTCCGAGAGCACGTCAAGCCGTGGTTTCCGGTTGTCATGAAGACAACCGGAACCCCAACAGAACCCTTGAATATACAACTGACACTGTGCACTGGTTGAAGATGTAGAATATCGCTATCCGTTTATGTTGTGGAGGTCAGACGGTAGTCGCTACGTGAAGAAGTTAATGTTCTGTACAAACTGGATAGCCTAGTAGTTAAGCGGAGCTGGGCCTCCAGGCGAGAATCTTGGCTGTGTCTGGAATAGCAATATGACATTGACAAAGACTCGTTTGCAAATGCCGTGATCCTGTGGCTACTAAACAATATTTGCGAGCATTTTGTGACGCTGGGAAAGGTGGTAACCGGTGTATCAGATCATCTGAATATACAGGGTGGCGCTACCATAGGAGCATTTATTTAAAAAGGACGTAGCATTGATGCCTATAAAATGTTTTATATCAGCAAAAAAGGCCATGGGGCCAAAATAAAAAAAGAAAATTTTCAAACAAAATAAGCTATAAAATATGAGTAGCAAAACGAAACACCATTTGTAGACCAATATGACATTAGGTTACTGACCTTTGTAAGAACGGCAACGTGTGCTATGCGGCAGACGATGCCACGGAGGTAGTTCACATTTATTGACGAATTACCTATTTCAGTAATTCTACACCTCACTCCAATGTTTGGTCACTCATTAGGCAAGCAGTGGTGTCTTTTTCATATCAACAAAACCATAAACCCACGTAAAAGGTAGCACAAAATTTTCAAATGCTCAAAATGGCTGCCATTGTTATCATGAATTACCTATTTCAGAAATTCTACAAATCACTCTAATGAAAGTTCAGTAATTAGGAAAGCACTGGTGTCTTTTTCACATCAAGAACCCACGTAACACAATCATATCCGCATATTCGGACGACATAAAGTTTGTCATTATTAACACAAATAATGCATAAATGACGTTAATAAAGTTACTAAACAACAACACAATTAAATAACACAACTAAATACAATCACACAATTCAATATCAAAAACAACTGACGCGCGCGTGCAATCTGATCGACTTATCAATTCAATCGTTTTTGCGGCACTAAACAAACCTTTGATGAGTCACCGATCACCGATGCGACGTTGGCGCCGACATGTCTAGGATAGGAAATAGAGATGCCCAATAGGTACTATGAATGTTGATATTTTTGACACGTTAATACGTTAACAACAAAATAACACAAAATGATTTTATACAACCAACTATGCATTCTTACTTGTATTAACAATAATGCTATTGCTTAATTGTGTTGCTAATACGACACAGTTAAACAAGTTTATGAAATACTATGCACATACTTCAATTAGTTCAGTAGTTTCAGTACATAGTTATTATAATTCTTAAGTAGATTGTTGAACCCATTAGACCATTTAAAAAATACCATACGGAAAGAGCTAAAATAGTCAATAATTATTAACTTATTTCAAATGATTAAATAATTGAATTTCTTAACATGTTTATCATTGTTTACCTATTAAAAAACGTCGTCTTTATTTGTACCACACTTTGAAATTCTCGAACGTAAAGTCATTGATAAGACGATTACATTAACGTTAAATACAAACAATGTCGATACAATAAACAACAAACTTTTACGGTGCGTAGGATTTTTTATCGATATTAGCATTGATAAGAGGATTACATACATACATACATATCGTCACGCCTTTTATCCCCGAAGGGGTAAGCAGAGGTGTATTTCTAAACCCACTTTTCGCCAGATATACTTTAGTCCCACGTAATAAGGGGCGAGCCTATTGCCGTGCCGGGCACATTTCCAGACTCCGTGCTGCTACTGAGAATTTTGTGACAGAAAAACCCAATAACACCGCCCGACCCAGGAATCGAACCCGGGACCCGATCCCACGCGCACATTTATGCCGCGAGACCAACGAGGCAGTCGTATAGGGTTTGATGTCGAGTTTGCCGTCTCTATTCAAAGATGGTCTTTGCATCGTGTTATCCCTTAGTCGCCTCTTACGAAACCCACGAGAAGATAGATGGTGACACTTGTATTCTATGCCGTCAACCACACGGCAAAAAAGAGGATTACATTAACGTTAAATACAAACAATGTCGATACAACAAACAACAAAATTTTACGGTGCGTAGGTATTTTTTATCGATACTATCATTGATAAGACGATAACATTAAAGTTAAATGTGTGTGCAGTGCATTAACTGTAAGAGTGAGTTCCTATTCACTCTTACAGTAAATGCACTACGTGTGACAAGGACAAACATAGTGGAGCCAAATAGAGTTGCCCAATTATGAACAAAATATTGTAAATAGTATCGATAAAAAATACCTACGCACCGTAAAAGTTTGTTGTTTATTGTATCGACATTGTTTGTATTTAACTTTAATGTAATCGTCTTATCAACGATAGTATCGATAAAAAATCCTTCGCACCATAAAAGTTTGTTGTTTATTGTATCGACATTTTTTGTATTTAACTTTAATGTTATCGTCTTATCAATGATAGTATCGATAAAAAATACCTACGCACCGTAAAATTTTGTTGTTTGTTGTATCGACATTGTTTGTATTTAACGTTAATGTAATCGTCTTATCAATGACTTTACGTTCGAGAATTTCAAAGTGTGGTACAAATAAAGACGACGTTTTTTAATAGGTAAACAATGATAAACATGTTAAGAAATTCAATTATTTAATCATTTGAAATAAGTTAATAATTATTGACTATTTTAGCTCTTTCCGTATGGTATTTTTTAAATGGTCTAATGGGTTCAACAATCTACTTAAGAATTATAATAACTATGTACTGAAACTACTGAACTAATTGAAGTATGTGCATAGTATTTCATAAACTTGTTTAACTGTGTCGTATTAGCAACACAATTAAGCAATAGCATTATTGTTAATACAAGTAAGAATGCATAGTTGGTTGTATAAAAACATTTTGTGTTATTTTGTTGTTAACGTATTAACGTGTCAAAAATATCAACATTCATAGTACCTATTGGGCATCTCTATTTCCTATCCTAGACATGTCGGCGCCAACGTCGCATCGGTGATCGGTG